>JAULBR010000903.1:0-16390 GCA_032355825.1 Melanodrymia aurantiaca
CCCCACCTCCCACCCCCACCCTCTCTCTCTCTCCATCTTTCTTCTCCCCAGCACTCAAAGCTTTACCTAATGTTTGGTCGGATCGACCCTGTGATCTAGATAGAATGCTATACGAAGAACCCACGCACCAAGCACTAATACCATGAAGCACTAAATCAGTCTGCAGATAGTAAAAATGCTTGGAATGTGCCCTTCTTCGACAAAGCAGCCATTCACAGATTGGAGATAACGAGTTGGCAAGATGGTCCTCACCTTGGCGCGTACGTAGATAGCAACCAATGTTATCTTTTATCATCATGTCACGATACAAGAACGTGTGCTTTCGTTATCAATTGGAAAATTTCCATTGTATATATATAATACAAGATAATGTCTTGTCTCGTTGTGCAAATTACACTTTTATTGATATGATTTAGGTCTAAACAGAAGATTCTTAACAGACAAACTTCTTTTCATGAAATAATACAATAAACTAAATCAATGTGCACATTTGAAAACTAGTTTTTTTTGGAAATAACACTGGAAATATTAGTTGAGCCTGCATGCGAAATAAAAATCCTACTGGAACTTTAATATCTAATTCACTGCTCTCATTTTGATCTCAGAAATCACAATTTGATAATAAAAACTGACATTTTATACAACCTTAAGTAACTTTTATATGCGATGTACCGAACGTGATGTCACAGAAGATGAAATTCAGCACATGGTGCCATGTAAACAGTGTAATATGGACGCGCAGTTCATCCCCACGTAATATTCTGTATTTGTTAAATACGTCATCGATATCGCAATTTCTATATTACTAGTTCATGAACTGAATAGCTCACATCATGAGTAAACCCACATAAATACTGTTATACTTATAGTATATTATTATTATACACTTGAAATATCTATAATTATTAGCATTTACTCACTATGAGTATTTAATTTGGGAGTTGGAAGTTACCCACAATTGTATTGTTATACATGTATTAATATATAGATACCGACACTTAGTCATAGAAAAAACGCGCTGCCGCCACACCATAGGCTACTCTTCTTTGAATAACAGCAAACGATCTTTTATATGCACTGTCCCACAGACAGGATAGCACACACCATGGCCTTTGATAGACCAGTCCTGGATCACTGTTTGAAATGGGAAATAACAGTTCGCTCTTGCGCTGAGCTACGCCCCGCTCCTCTAGATGATATAATATATATTATATATAATATAATATAATATATTATATAATTAGGATCTCTCGATCAGTCGTGTGTGTGTGTGTGTGTGTGTGGACGTGCGTCGCCTGACCAGGAAGGTTACATCATGAATATCTTCCTCGTTGTCGACTTGTCAATACATACTGTATATCTAGCATAATGATTGTTTTTATAGCCGCTTATAACCACTTCCTGAAACATTAATCATTACATCACTTTGTTTAATGTGAACGATGCGAAGATAAAGATAAAGTTAGTTTGTTTAACGACACCACTGGAACATATTGATTATATATAGACACTCTTCTTCGAATAAAAGCAAGCCATTTTTATGTGCACTTTCCCACAGACAGAATAGCATCTGAATTATATAGTATCAGACTACTGAATTGTTTATTTTTATTGATTTAAGCATATTTATGTATCTATAATTAATGCTGGTGTTTCAGTTTTTATTAATATTACCACTTTTCTGTCGCTAAAATGTCAACTTCTTTTTCGTCACTTAATTCGTTTGGAAGGTTGTGTGGGGTAAACATTATTAGAGGGTTGTTCGTTTAGAAAGAAGTGATGAATTTTTTAGGCGGTCCCTTAAGCCCCAGTCACACCGGATCGTACGATTTGACCAAGCGGAACAGGTTTCCGACGATCTCCATGGCAGTCGCATGCTGCGATTGACCTCTCCGTAGAAAGTGATTAACAACCAGGCTCGTCCAATAATCTTGCGAGTTTGACAAGGTGCGCGCGCATCTTTGTACGGCTTTTAACACTGGTCGTAGGTCATCGTACGATTGGTGGCACGCTTGGTCGTACGGTCACCAACGATTGGAGAAGATTTATCGCAAGATCAGTCGTAGGTAATCGTGCGACTAGTCGCAGGACTCGCACGATCAGTCTTGTATACCTACGACCAGTTGTACGACCAATCGTGCGACTGTGGGACCCGCGATCATCCACGACTGGTGGTGCGAGCATGCACGACTGGTGGTACGACCATGTAAGACCTGTCTGCAACCTCTTACGATTTGGAATCGCAGGTCAGAAGTTTTGAACATGACCATCGACCTTGCTGCGATTGATTTTGCTGTGGCGATCACCCACGACATCTGCGACCAGTCATACGCTCTTTGTACGATTTGCCCACGATTGCAACATTTGTCGCAGCTAGGTCGTAACCTGGTTGCAAGCCCGGTATGACTGGGCCTTTATATAACTAAATTTTCATTACGGCTACCACAGTGTTGTTTGAAGGACAGACGTAACATCTAGTAGATATATTCACGACTGATTCGTGTTACATATTGTTGCTGACGTAGTAAGAATAGATAAGAACTTGCATGATGACATCTTAAAGTACAAACTTATCTACACTCAGACACTCTACTCAATTCTACACACATGCCCACAATGCACTCGGCACTAAATACCCCCAACGTGACTAGATTAGTCAGCATTTATAGAGTCCTATCTTGCGTTCAATAGGGAGAGCGTTCTGCTACCGAGACAAAACGTTTTGTCACCGATGTTTGCATGTAATAAATTGAATGTGATATGATAGTACACGATCGGTACCAGTCCCATAGTTCCAGAGCGCTCGCGCTATTGAACGTAAGACAGCCTTCCGTTCAATAGGGCGAGCGTTCTGCTACCGAGACAAAATGGTTTGTGACTGGTGCTTCAAACATTAAATAATGTGATTATGATAGTACCCGACCGGTACCAGTCACATTATTCGCGAGCGCTCGCCCTATTGAACTCATGGTTGTTCACTTTCAGTGTATATGCTAGCAAGTAGGGCCTATAATGAATGCCATGCACCCGCCACTCTTTTGGACATTCAGCATTTTTCGTGGTTACTTTCGTAAAAATTTTAGTTTAAAATTGAATATTTTTTGGGTGTGACTGATTTATTTTAAACACTCACGCAACCAGTAAAGCTCCATCCTCAATCGGATGAGATAAAATCAGACCCATCATTCGCTATTAATACTGTCCAGTCAATATGTAGCGCAGATAGATCTACCTTACGTTCAATAGGGCGAGCGCTCTGAAACTATGTGACTGGTACCGACGTGTGCTATCATATCACATTCATTTAATGTTAGATGCAAATACCGGTTACAAAACGTTTTGTCTCAGTAGCAGAAAGCTCGCCCTATTGAACGTAGGGCTGTATTTCCATATAAACATCCGATTATCTCAGAAATGAGCTGGACAAGGTTTAATTTTATGTGTAGTAGTTATACTTATGGTGCACATATAAATTGATTCGTTATTTGTACATATCAGTTTTAAGCATATCTTTTAACATGGTCGGCCATGTGATTTTATTTGGTATAATGCACCCATTAAACAGAGACAAATCCAGTGGCTTGGAGTCAGACACAGACAAATTTCTTTAGCACGCCCATGGGAACACTGTTTTAAAGCAAGACATTGCAATTAGATCCACACATCTAAATGGTAAATAAGTAGTAACTTTACAAAACACGAAGCCTTGTGCAGGGTATCATGTATAGGCCCTAGCTTGTGTGGGGAGTACTGCAGCCATAGTTCATCAACGATAAACGTAGATGGTCTACTGTTGGCGGACTGCGGTAGCCAACATTTTTAAGAAGTAGGTCCGTAATAACTATAATTTATAATGATAATAATACATTCTAAGCTTTAGATAATCTTCTGTCGGCATGACATTCTTCAAAATACAAGAATTTAACAGATAAATAGTTCAACTTTGGCAAAGTCAAATTTTTGTACTGTATATACTTTACTTTCTTCTTTCCTTTAGAATTTACATTGGTTGTGATTGTTTTAAACACAATATGTGTGCAGGTTCCTGGCTGGGCGTACGTTCTCTGTGGTGTGACTATATTTGTGTATCAGACTCTCGACAGCGTCGACGGCAAACAGGCTCGTCGTACCAAGTCGAGCACCCCGCTTGGCGAATTGCTTGATCATGGCTGTGATGCTGTTACTAATGGTGAGTCTCAAAGCAAAACACATTGTCTTGTATACAAATTTAATTATATGCGTTCGTAATATCACTAGTCTTGCGTTCTGCTACCGTTTCTCACTCAAATACGATCATCCTTTAAGTGAGGCTAGCGTTGTTTTCCTTTGAAGTCCTATTCGCATATTAACTATTATATCACATGTCTAATACTGAATGTAGTATAACGCTGCTTGACAATGACGTTATTTCTAGTTGATCTGCATAGTTTAATATGAAACGTCTTGTTTCTCACTCAGGTACGATCGTCCTGGGTGTGTGTATTGCGTTCAGACTGGGAACCGAGCCGTATTTGATGACGTGTGTCGTCTGTTTCCAGTTGTTCATCTTCTACTGTGCGCACTGGCAGGCCTACGTGTCTGGCACCCTGCACATGTACACGTACGTCATTCTAACACATTGGTTCAGTCATTTGTACGTTTTGCAAGGTAAAGCATTGAGATTAACATTTCAATGATTGACAAGTTTAACAAACACTATAATTATTATAACAATAAAAACGTCATAAGCATTTTGCTAATAAGATTAAAGGTATTATCCTAAATATATCTCTTTTTTTTTTATTATACGGGCATAATTTATGGGAATATCAAATAGTTTTGACTGCGCAAGAAATTGATAAATTGTAAATGTCATTCTTGGGTTGTGTTTACATGTTCCAGTGGTTTCATTAAACAAACACACTTTATTTAACAATAACCGATGATTAATAATCAATGTGTTCAAGTAGTTTTGTTAAACAAACAAACTTAATGTAACCATTTATTCATTAAGTTATATATAATTTCTGAAATAGTGAAATCTTTATTTATTTGATGACCTACAACCATCTAACGTTACAAGCAAAACACTGCGACTTTCAGTTATATTTTATAAAGTTTATAGGAGACAAATTTTATTTTCAATTTGTAAAAAACTTAAAGTTTAGTGTCTATGACAAATATGTTATGATTAGTGTATCTAAATTGTGATTCAGCTTTAGTAAACAAAAGCTAAATATTAGTAACAGGTGGTTTATAATATATTTACATAATATTATTAATTAATTATTTTAATTACATGCATATTCAGTTGTGTTAATTACATCAATAGGTATAGTAATGTCCAATCCCTATTCGTTTTGTTCAAGGTTCGATATCAACGAAGGACATGTTTATGCTATGGGTGTATACTTCATAACATCCTTTTATGGGGAACAAATTTGGGGAAAAAAGGTGAGAATCATTAGCATTTATTGTAAAGTTAAACTTTCAAACGTTTAAATCTGTATATTTAGGATTACGTCACTTAAATTTGACTACTTGTTTTTTCTTTCAGCTTACAAGCGCTGGGATTGAGTTGAAAAGTGGTATGATATACTTATATATTGCTGTTGCATGTGTCCGACTCGCCAATGATTTTAGAGTGATATTTCTCAAAGGTGGCATTGGAAAAGACAGATCTACTGTAGCCGTAAGTAAGATTGTTCACAGCCCCACCCACTGTTGATTTGCGAGTAAAGATAATGATAAAATTGGTTTGCTTAACGACACCACCGGAACACTGGTTATTAATCAGTGGTTATTGGATATGGAATGCATCGACGTATCAGACCCCAGGGCGGACTCTCTTGTGCTGAGTTACGACCCGCTTCTTGATTGTATTTTCACAACGAGGGATCGATCCTATGGTCTCTCACACCTAAATCGTTAACGCTGCATCTATAACTTGTATCAGCTACCAGGAAGTCGAGACCATCATTAAAAGGCGGTACCATTAACCATACACATCATAAAACCAGAATGGCAATACGAACTGGACATTGCTGTGGTACAGGTACGAGGGGTCGAATGATCAATCGTGCTGAAATTGTTCCATTCCAACCAGTTGCCCACGGCTGGTACATCAAAGCGACTGCCGACCACGATGAAGTTTTTAATATGCCAAGGTTACGATAAAGTTTCCCCATTGCATTATTAATTGACATTTTGTAAGCAGTATACATAACGACGAGTTTAACTTTAATCACAACTGACTTATTAAATGCTTGTGTACGGTATTAATATCATACTAGTTGTTTTGTTTGCAGGGAACTAGTGTCCTCTTCCCTTTGTTCCCCATATCCATCGTGCTGGGACTTCAGGTCACTCTGCAGGTGATGTCTCCCAGCCAGGTGTACAATCAACATGGATGTCTCTATATCTCCTGCTTCTTCATACTAGCCGCCAAGGTTATTGTTAGACTGATGGTAGGTACCGTTATGTGTGTATTCACACCATTCTCTCTCACCGCCCCCCCCCCCGCCTCCTCTCCCACTCCGGCTTTGTGCACAAGCAGAAGCGAAATCGTGATGGCCCATTTTTATAACATTATTTGTCTAGGTAAACTCATTGACGTTATAAACCCAAAGTGATATTTTCAACAAAAGTTACATAGTCCATTCATCTATTGTCAATAATTATAGGTGAGCTGAATGTTAAAGACAATGTTAACATTCTGAGACAACAATTAAATTTCGTCTTGAACATAGAACTAATTTGTAGCAAAACCATGAAGAATGACATCAAAAAGGGAGTTTCATCAGATATTTACATTAATTGTTTTGAGAATTGCCCTCGTTTACCATAAAACAGCTTATAAAACGATAATAAGATCTTTATTGATGGAATGATTAGATATGTTTTAATTGTCATGACCGTTATATATTCTATGTTTAAGGTGGCTAACTTGACAAGAAGTCAGATGAACCTGTTTTGCTTTGGTATGACTGGTCCTGGCTTGATGCTGGCCAACCAATATTTCAAATGCGTCATCAACGAGTATGTTGTGCTCTGGATTTGCTTTGTGAGTACATGTTTTCTTTATTATGTTATATTATCAGTAACAAATAGTTTTTCAAGTGATTTATTCTTTATAGGAATTTATTCATTAAATCAGTGTTCGCTATATAGTAATATTTAGGTGTTCAAATTCCTGGACATCTATGCAAAAGTGATCACTATTGTTCCACCATCATGAAAGTCGAACCAGCCATACAGGCTATGGTATAGTTTATACTTAAATCTATACTTTTGAAATCGAATTTAACTCGGTTTTTTTGAAGAATAATTTTGTTGAAACTTAAAACATTATTGTCGTCTTCTTTTCAGTTCATTGTGACTGTGGATTTTCTGTGGTATGCTCATCAGATCATCACGGAAATGTGCCAGCATTTTAATATATACCTATTTTCTATCACTTCCAAGCCGGGAATTTGTTCAGTCAATGGCACAAGTTCACCGTTATCAGAACAGAGGCCAGATCACAAATAGAAACATGCAACGTGTACATGTTTATCAGCACATCGACACCAAGTGTATTTCTATAAATAGAACATGGATCTCAGGACTGGATTCATCCACTATACCATAATCTGACTGTGACATCACTACTAGAGAAAGTAACACTAAAGAACAAAAGGTCAGATGTCGGAAACAGCACAGTGCACGTAGCGGTGGTTTTACTGGTTAATGTGAAGACATTATTGTATGTTCCAGCATTCAGTGACAAGATGGCCGTCACCCGGTGATATTTATATTTGTTTAAATCTGCCATTTTAATAAACTGGCAAAACATTTTTGAGAGGCAGAAAAACATTGTGACTTTCACGTGACACGGTTTTGATAGTACCCTGTCTCCCACCACACTCCGGCTCCGATGGTTAGTGTCGAATAATTTAGGGTAGTTAACAAAATAGAATCGAACACACACCCAGCGTCTAATGCCCTCATGTCCTCATGTCGAGAAGAAGTAAATGCACACAACTCTCTGTGCATGTCGCATGTCATGGGTGATGCGTTACTTATGTTTGTCGTATTCCAAAATCACTAGTAGGCTACGCAGTTGTATAATAATGTATGTTACTATTACCTAAGTATTACTATTAAATAGCAGTGTATTTTCTAAGAGGGAAACCCATTTTAGTAAATTCTTCCTTCTTTTATTTGTTTAAGAAGATCGTGTTTTTGAGAAGTGATTAAAATGTAACACCTGTGGTTTCATTATTGGTATGTAAATAATGGATTTTCGAATTTCATAACAAACATCTACGCTACTTACGTTCTTAAGTTAAATGCAGAAGAAGAAGACAATTGTATTCAATTTCTCGAATGAATTCAATGTTTCTGTTACAACTTGATAATAAAATATTCTTATTGGTTGAGTGAAGCATTATATTTTATTTTCGTCATCATTATCTTAGGTAGATACTTGATAATTATACTCAATATTATAAAACTTAACTAAATGGGGTCTAACACTAATCACTTATAAATGTATGAATCAACGACACAAAAGTGATATTATTGGCACATACAGAATTTCTCTGAAATACGTTATTATATCAAATATAAATGTAAATTGAAAGTTTTCAGAATATTACAACTAAAAAAGAACCCAACAGCTGAGCTGTGACGTAATTACTAATTAGCATAATTGTGATTCATTATTGTTTCGGTTATCAAACAAAACATACAACTTTGTGCAGCAATGATTTTCGTCTGTTTATTGTGTTTTAAAACTTCGACCTGAACTAATTTGAATACGTCACGTATCATAGAAAACTCAGGAAAACACGATCAACATGCAGTCGACATACGTTTTGTTATTCTGAGGTCGACGTACTTCATTTTTCGTTGAGCAACATTCCATCTGTTCCAGCTTATGGTGTGTGTATTATAACTATCACGCATTTTGAGATAATACAAGCTTTATTCATTACACTCTTGTTTCAAGCAACACCATGGTCTGACTCACAAAGTGCTTCATCTGGATTATAACATTCCTGGACAGGTGCACCAGAGGAGCGGAAGGTAGCTCAGTGCTAGAGCGTCTGACTGAGGTTCGATCCTCAATGGACCCATTGGGTTATTTCCTGTTCCGACCAGTGATACACGACTGGTTCATCAAAGACTGTTGTGTATTATTCTGGCTATGATTACGATGAGTGCCACCGATGGGGCAGGATATGCCCAACTTACGCGAACACCTGGCATCGCCACTGCTTTGGCTGTGATTCGTGATTTGCAATCTTTCTTGGCTAGGTTACTGGTTTCGTCGTTTAGGGAATTTGTGTAGACTGCATTTTGTCTGCAAATTTGAATATATATTAGCCAAATCGTAGTGGTTCCATTTCATAGTCGTAGTTTGAAAACATTCTGGATTGTAATTTAGAGGTTACCATAGCGTGTCTATCAAATCTGAAATTGGTCTCTCTTCAACTATTGCCCATGGGTAGAAACGGTAGCCATTTTTGTTTTGAACTATGCGCTGTAATTTTGTAAGCTGCACAAACGAACGTTAATGTCACGTTTATTATAATTGCTGGATTTGATGGGATATCGTATGCCTAGTATATTTAACGACTTCGTTGGCAAAAAATCGATGTGGCAATGGACTGCATTTAAGCTGCGCCAGCTGTATATGGATCAGTCGCCGACTGTTGCCCATCTATAACGTGCCTTACATTCAACTAACCACTGCCGAGGACATGACAAACAAGGGCACAGTCTATGAACAGTCTATACCAGTTGGACACACGCATCAATAATGCAGTTCCAGCTGCCGCATAGTATTGTTTGCTTTACGACTGTCATGTCATTAAATACAATAGTTTATAGAACCACATTGCCATTTGTGACGAATCTAATAATGTAGCTGATTCTGTCTTTCATTCATAGAATGGAAGGTATTAAGTGCCACTTGCACATGTTTGTGCTTGATTTAAAACAAGTGCAACAGGAGACAATATACAGAAGTAAAGTTACACTTTTCATTCTAGAATGTACTCCTTAATTGGTTAAAAGTGTGCTCTACCACAAGCGGCTGTGAGAATATAAGTTGAGGAAAATGTGTGAAGTGTTAAGCAAACGGCAACTTGACAACCTGTCTCTACACCGGTACAAGGTGGAAGGGGAAACATTACTGGATCCGTTGATGCAGGGTTACTGGAATTGGTTGGTGAAACAGTTACCTCCGTGGTTGGCTCCCAATTCCATTACTGTGGTTGGTCTATTGATCAACGTGATTACAACATTCATTCTAGTAGCGTACAGCCCAGATGCCAAACAGCCCGTAAGTACAGCTTATTATGTCATCGATCTGTATTATACACATGTTTCCGTCCATAACAAATGCTAATAAGTTCACAGACGTATTAACAAATGTAAACTCAAGATATGCAACCCAATACAGGCCCGTAGCCATTGGGGGTCGGGCGGGGGTGGGGGGTGGTCAGTCGACCCTACCTACCGGTGACATAACACAGTGTTTGGTTTACCAGTTGTTGATCACAGTCGTTTAATAATCATTTTTGAATGAGTCCTTCGCACACGTCTGCAGATAATTAAACCATGTACATGTAGATATAATGCTTTCGGCTTTAATGCAGTCAGCGCATAGCCGAAATTTATGTTTTGTGCGTTATTTTTGTTTCTAAGTATAATTTTGATCTAGTATTATTTTCTTTTACGTAATGGTCATTGTTTTATAACTTTATCCACCGTATAATCTCAATTCACTGACTCGTCTATACTCAATAGGATTCACAGATGGCCAGATCGTGCTCGTTCTTTTACATGGCAAAAATTAATGTATTTGTTCGAACATCGTGCTTTTAAAACTATTGTTTTTCTGGGGACAAACTCCCTGAACCCTTCCTTAAATACTGATAAATAAATAATTATGTTGCTTTAAAACAACAGCCTTACGTTAAATGGGGCGAGCGTTCTGCTACCGAGAAACAACGTTTTGTAACCGGTGTTTGCATCGAACATTAATATAAATGAATGTGATATGATAATACACGCTCGGTACCAGTCATACTGTTCCAGGGTGCTCGAGCCTCGTCCTATTTACGGAAGGCTGATATTCTGTATTGCTGATATTTGACTAGTTTTGTTTCATTCCAGGTTCCTGGCTGGGCCTACTTGCTAAATGCTGTTGGACTGTTTGTGTACCAATCCCTGGACGCGATCGATGGCAAACAAGCTCGCCGGACGAATTCCTCGTCGCCTCTTGGAGAGCTCGTGGATCACGGCTGTGACGCGGTGGCAAATGGTATACATGTACTTAATTAATTGCTTTATTCATACACCATGTATACCCACCCATCCATTGATCCGTCCATCTGCTTTGAGCTTTGCATTAAGTAGGGATTTGCATTATCATATTCTCACTATATATCCGATGTCTTTTTTCGTGCTGGGATGTCGTTAATCATCTATTCATTCATTCATTAAGTAAGGGATTAATATCTTCGTCCATTGTTTTAGGTGCCGAGCAAAGAAGTTAGTGTTAGCATGAGAGAGGAAACCCGCTACTTATTACTAAATAGCAGGGAGTATTCTATATTCACTCTCCCATGGACAGGACAGTACATACCACGGTCTTTGTTAACCAGTAGGGGTAAACTGGCCGGTGTAAAGGGTGTAGACCTACACATTGAGACTTGTAAAGCACTCACTAGGGTTGGAGCTGGTGTAAAAGGAATATAAGTCCGCTGGAATATATATGTACGAAACATCCTACTGTATATTGGTCCCCACAATATTTATGACATTATGATCATATCTATACTGGGCCCACATCGTCCACATTCTAAGCACATTGGCCTCCATGCTCTATTTTGTGTGGAGGTAGGCATATACTTGTACGACGTGTAACAAACGATTTTACGTATGTTTAAGTCAATTTTAAAATGTGTGTTGCTTCACACAACACAAACATCAGTTTCATATAACTCGCTATACTTTATCGTCACGTGATGGTATTTTTCACACCAAAATGGTGATTGAGGGTCTTTAACAAAGTATATTAAGTTTGGATTCCGCGCCAAAATGGTGAATAAGGGTCTTTAACAATGTGTTATAAGTTAGAGTTTTACTATATTCCAGCAACAATTATCATTGGCACCTGCGTCGCATATCAGCTTGGCTATCATTTCAACCTGATGATGTTCTTTTGCTGCTTGCAATCCGCCCTCTTCTATTGTGCACAGTGGCAGAAGTACATCACTGGGACGCTCAAAATTTGCAAGTGAGTAAACGTGTCTAAAATAGTGTTAATATTTCTTAGTTTTATCTAAATGATCGTCGTGTTTTTATGACTGATGTTATAGGCCTACTCCACGTTGGCTGTGTTTACGACGGTACCTTTTGAGAACACGTTGTGTCTTCACTGTTTTGGCAGCGATTCGTGTCATATCAACATACTAGTGTGCTTTATACTCTGCAGTCCTGCGTGGTTACATATTGGACATTTTGTATATATCTTTTGAAATTATATTTCAGAATGGATATGACAGAGGGAGAGTTTTACGTGTTAGGGATTTACTTGTTATCTGGAACATTCGGTGAAAAAGTTTGGTCTACAAAGGTAAAACCAATATTAATGATTCCTTGTGAATAATTATGTTCTTATTGAAAAAATATGTAATAATAATAATAATAATAATATTAATAATAATAATGCACGAACGCACGCACGCGCCAATGAACTCACGCAAACGCGAACGCACACATGTACACGCATACACGCACGCACACACGCACGCACACACACAAATCGGCTAACAGTGGCGCACAATTGGAGCCCATGCGGATACCAGCCATTGACATAATTGAGGAACAGTTTTTCCCAAATTTGCAGATCTAAACGATAAAACATTGACATGGCCAAATACTCATCTCTACGCAAAACATAGTCGACCGCTCTAATTCATTTTCCATTACACAAGTTTAGAGGGAAACAAAAATGATGTCCTTCAAACAAAATGGCAATTAGGACAAAGTATATATGGGGAATATACTTTATAACATCATGGCACACACACACTGTGGATATTGAATAAAGTTGTTTAAATGATGTTTATTCTCATTTCATAGTGTCGTACGTCTGGTTCATTGTATTTTTTTTGGGGCTATTTTGGCGTTAGTAAACATGTTAAACAGGGGTGAAAATTATAGTTAATTATGAAACAATTATAGATAACTTTATACCGATAGTTTGGTGCATATTGTGAATAATGTGGAGTCGTATAAAATGCGCTAAACCCGCCGACGAATAACTACTTTTACGTCCATTACATGAAATTACACAGTTTTGGGAGAATGACCCCTTAGACGTCACAGGTGTTCTAGATGGGTGTTCCGGCCTTTACACTATTGACACAAAATCTAAGGTATATGCAAATAAAACCGATGATTTGCATGTCGTGCATTGTAATTATGTTTGTATTTTGGATAACTAATCAATAAAATATGTGAAATTGTTGAAAGCTGATAACATAACTTTAAATAAATTGGTTTTTTAATTTTCAGGTTCCACTGCTGGGAATTGAACTGAACTTCTTCATAGTATGCACGTATTTTGCTTTTGCTCTGTACAGAATTTTCTGCGATTTGGTGGTTATATGTAGTCAAGGAAAGAACGTACGTACTATGGTTACTATACTAATACAACCACCTCAACTGTTATACCACAACCACTTGTATTACTACTACTACTACTACTACTACTACTACTACTACTGCTGCTGCTGCTACTACTACTACTACTACTACCTACTACTACTACTACTACTACTATTACTACTACTACTACTACTACTACTACGACTACCACTACTACTACTACTACTACTACTACTTCTACAACGACGACTACTACTACTATTACACTGTACTACCATATACATGTACATGTATATAATTGATCATCTGATGTCGATTAAATGATTTATTATAATCATCTGATAATTATATATAATTATGATCCTGTGACGTATCCATTAATGTAATATACATGAACCTCTGATACACATGATACATTCTGATATACGCAGTGATCTGATATACAGGAATATCTGTGGTCATCAGATGTACATGGTCATCAGATATACATAATTACCCATCTGATATGCATAATCCTCTGATGTCCATATTTGATGCACATGATTTTCCTTTAGACTTACGGTATATATATTATATATTATATATTATATATATATACACTTGTATTTTAAATTGCAGCGAATGGGATTTATTTCCCCGATGTTTCCTATAATGACTGTGCTCATATCCCAGATAGCAACACATGCAGTTTATCCGAGTCCTGTCTACCAGACACATGGCTGTCTTTACGTGTTCTGCTTCGCCTTGCTGTATGCAAACATCTCTGTGAGGCTAGTGGTGAGTACGCGACATTTTGCATCGTATAGTATTTAATATTTTAAAATAAAATAAATTCCTATTCATTTCGTGACATCTGTCAACAAATGTTATGGTATTAATACAACGTTGATTCTTATTCTTATTCTTCTACGTCACATGGGAACACAACTGTTTATCCATTTATCTTTAACATTGTCGTAATGACAATACAAAGGTGTAACAGTCCATATATATTTGTCTTTTTCCTTGTCAGAAGTGTACTGGCCTAGACAATTTGTTTTTTTATTTCTGTGTAATAGCAGAAGAGTAACAGTCCATACATTTGTCTTTAAGCTCGATGTAATGTTCTAAACAATTGTCTTTAAGTTTTAACAAAGGCGTAACGGTACATAATAATTGTGTAACAGGTTAAAGTACATACTGGATTGGGTAACCGATTGTTGCTGTCTGTTTCAGGTGTCTACTGTAACCAAAAGCGATGTGCATCTACATTTATGTTCTTATGGTTTAATTGGTCCCGGACTACTATTCATCAACCAATTGTTCAACTGTTTTCTCAATCAATGCATAATCCTTTGGATTTGCTTAGTGAGTATGACTAAACTATGTAGCGCAAATGATTTGTAGCAAGTTACATACTATATGAATGTGGAAGTTTGAATACGTTTGAACCCCACTTACTAAAACACCAATCAACTATCTATAGTATCAATCTTAGTGTCAATAATTAACCCAAGAAAGAGTGGAAGGATATTTAAGCTGACTGCTTGTGTTTACGAATCTCAACCGAATCTACTGTGTTATGCGTTATAAGAGCATGCAGCCATTTTATTTACAATAACAATATATTTAGGTGTTCAAAGTATGGTATTACATGAGACATCTTCTGTGTCAATGATGATTCATATCCAGAAGTAATGTATTACTAAGGAATATTTTATCCTAAGTTTTTTTTTCCTCCCTTGCGGAGTAGCTATATATGGCTGCAACCGTGCAACGGGTTTCATCTGAGACTGCGTCGATATCATCCTGCACTAGGCGTTCAATAGCCAATGGTTAATTAATTACAACTTGAAATAACTGGAATAAACAAACTAACTTTAACTCCATTGTTACAGTCTTGGTGTCATTTGAATTGTGTTGATAATTATTACTCTAATCCAAACAGATCATCTTTGCCCGAACGCCTAATGCATTAGGAATTGACTCTTTTGTTTACTCCTGATAACCTCATATCAATATAAAAAATATACATATTTATTTATGTTTTATAAATAAATAAATAAATATATAAATGGAAATATGGCCATTTTATGCACATAATTTTTTATCATAATGGTGTCTACATAAAACTTTTGAGATACTTTAGGTCATATTGTTTGTAAGCCGATATTAAGCAACGTCATGTCCTTTCTCAGCAGTTGTTTTATCAGGGCTATAACTTTCATGGACTGATGGAAACTACAACAACTGTTTATGGTATAGTCAGTATGGTATTATATGGCGCATCATATACATGTACACAAATGTAGTCGGATACAATATACCCTACTTTTATTTGACTTTTATATATTTTCATTTTCTCAATAAAAATATGACAGAACACAAAATAACTGTAGTTAGGATGGTTGCCACATGTTGTGTAGGAAAACATCCCATTTCGCGAACACCTGGTATCTTCACTGCCTTCGCTCCTATGTGTGAGAAGCATGCCAGTGCATCCACATGCCACCTCGACTGTCGTAAAGTTCTTTTACCTCTGCCTTGCCCAGAGATACTCATTTTACCGTATCACAATCAGTGGTTAATTTGTTTACATTTGTAACTTCTAACTCAAGAACAAGAAGTGTGTATACATTGATGTGCTGGTTTATCAAATTCCGTGGTGTGTGTTATCCTGCCTATAGGGGATAGTGCACATAAAAGACCCCTTGCTGTTTTTCGGTAAGAGTAGCCCATGAAGCGGCGACAGCGGGTTTCCTCT
>JAULBR010001014.1:0-16383 GCA_032355825.1 Melanodrymia aurantiaca
CGATACACACGACTGTGGCAGCGCAATCGTTAGAATGACTTTACGCTATCATAGCGCTAAGTAACGTTCATTAAACCGGCTCCTGGTGAATGCCTTTGATCTATTATGGAGCCGGGTGTACGTGTAGCTCAGCCAGGCTGCGAAATGACTGGGTTCGCATTGCAAAAAGCGATGCAAAATCTTGCGATCATCATGCAAAATCTTGTGATCGCGATGCAATATTATTACTCATTTTATATGTTTAAGTGCTAATCAAATTCCAGTAGTTGCTTTTCCATTCCCCATCGAGTAAAAAAACCCTGCTAATCACAATTTTAAAAACAAAATGCACCCTGTCAGTGCAACAGCATCTGTATGCGGCTCGATGGGTTGAAGGATCTATCTTCCTCATGGGACACATTTGGTTATTTCCCATTCCAACCAGTGATCCATGATTGATTTATCAAAGGCCATGGTGTGTGCTATCCTCTCTGTGAGAAAGTGCACATAAAATATCCCTTGTTGATATTCGAAGAGTAGCCTATGTGGCTAGAGTGGGTTTCCTCTGTGACCAAATGTCGATATAACTGCATTTGACATGCAATAACCGCTGGTGTCATTAAATAAACAAACTTTGTCTTTAGATTTGTCAAGGTCATGATGTAATTAGTGCTGTTTTGCTTGTTTAACACAGTTACCGGTACATTGAATAACTATTTATGCTTTAATGTATGCCGTAAGCAAGGATTTCATATTGCCCGGATGCTTTTGAGCTATGAGAAACAGATAGCCTTCACTGTATGAGGGTATTTTGAGATGCTTAAAACATATTTAACCACTTGAAGTATGCAGGACATTACAGTACATTACAGAAAATGAATGACATGTGTTGAACAATAGGTTATGCTGTACAAACACCCAGCACAAATTTCAGAAATGAAAAAATTTAACATACAAATGTACCACGCTCTAAAAAATATAATGATATTTATAGGAATTCAGATCGACTTTTCATTTTTGATGATTGGTTAAGCATAACGAATTGACGTTCAAAGATAATTGACCTTCAAAGATAATTGGTTTTCCCCACTGAGATAAAACTAGTCCCTTATTTTGCTTTAAATTGCTTACCGTAGTGTTGAAAGACACTGACACCTCAGAGCATTGTACATTGTAATCTCGTGCATCTACTGGTGAATTGAAGAGTACATCTATCAGAAAGAAAACACTTGAGTGGCAACCACTATTCAATGATAAATGGGCTGCTGTTATTCTTTGCAGGATCATTTCAGCTTCACCCATTCACACTATAGCGGAGCGAAAGGTGGAATAGAGAACTTGTTTATCAGAGAAGACATCTCTGGAAAAAAAACAACACATTGATTAATTTTGTTATGCTTTAAATACACCACTTGTATTTATTTGGTAGGATTTAAAATGCATGTAGCTGCTTTTCTTGATGTCAACAATGATCAAAATAGCTGTATAAATTGTTGAGGCGAGGTACAGGACCCAGCCCATGACAGGTGTGCTTGAACAGTTTTCTGATGGAAGCACACCAAAAATTACCCAACCCAACCCTACAAGACCCTTTGCCTACCGGTATCTCTTTGCCTGCCCCTTTGCTTCACTCTAGAAATCCATTCCCATTTCTCAAGCATGGGTGGTAGTACAATGTATATTATAATGTCAACATTACAAGAAAGTTTTAAATATTTTGTTTTAATACAAATAAAAAATCCCACACCACCCCCGTTATCTGCATAAATTGTAATGTATATTCATGCAGATAAAAAACAGTGGTAATGCACATGATGATAGCCCTGCAATAAATTAATCACTTAGGGACTACGCATAAATGCCAATGTGTTTCACAACAAACTATATTCAGAAGGTGGGGTGTAGGATTGCTTTTTATGTAATAACAGCGGTCCACAGTTGTTCAATGTTTTATGTTAGGATTAGAGGGGGTTGAAGGTGCGAAACACAATCCTAATTTCGTTAAGATTGTGAAACACTCTGACATTTATGCACGTCCCTTAACTAAATGTGTAATACAACACTGTCACTGTCACTGTTTAAAGGAATGATGAGTTGTCTAGCTGTAACTTACCTGTATTTAGTTTTTAAATATTCATTACCCTCAAATATATATATACATTGTACATGTACATGTATAGCCAGGGTGCAATTTGTTTTTAAAATTGTGATTAGCAGTTTTGAGAATGGAAAAATAACTAGTGGAGTTTGATTAGCACTTATATACAATGAGTAGTAATATTGCATTGCAATTGCAAGATTTTGCATCGCGATCGCAAGATTTTACATCGCATTTTGCGATACGAACCCGATCATTTTGCAGCCTGATAGCACTTTGGGACTGGCAAACTTACTTTCATTTTACTTGGTGTAGATCAAGGAAGACGCATGAAATATGTTCGGAGGGAGACTAATTTTAATGCCAAATGTAAATGGACCGACCCACTCATAAAAAGTGCACTACAATGTAAAAGAAAGTCAGTATTATTTTCAATGGTAAAAATATTACGTCATAAAAATGGCATTTGATTTCTAATGGGGACTGGACCACCTAGTTCTATGCCTTGGACCTGCCCTTGAACACATAAGACCAGGTATCCTCTATTTAATTTACAATAATTAGATCCACGCCTCCATATGAACAAGATAATTATAGCAAGAGTGTCTTGTCTACACACACAATTTGAGACTAAACAAATGTGATTAATTACCTTGAGATGCATCTGTATGTTAATTTACTTTTTTTTTCGGGTCTTTATAATATGATCCCTACATGCACCAGGTGCACCCAGTTTTAAAAGTTACATGCATACATGAGAATTAGTTTGCACTGCTGCAAGCATGTACGAGAAACTGAAGCAGGTAATTTAAAGCCCTGTTTTCTCAAAGCCATAGATAAATCTTGTGTGTGGACATGGTGTGCTCCACTTGATTATGTTTGACTGCCAGATAATTACCCATAGACTTTCTAGTTGTTGAAAGAAAGTAAAAAAAATGTGTTACCTATAATTAAAAATCAAATTCGGAAATTCATGTACATGATATAATTTATATACATTGTCATAATGAATAGCACTCAACATTATTCATTTAAATATCCATATCATAATACATGTACATGTAGGCCTAAGTTTGAATGATGACTTATAAATTAATTATTACCCAATAACTGTACATAATAACCATAAACAGAATATGCTGACACAAACAATTCATTGTGTGAGAGCCAGAATCAATTGGAATGTCGTAAGTGCTTCAGAATTAGTTTTTCAAAGTGGTAAAGATGTTGAATATGACAATGAAAAGTGAAAACAAAAAAATTTCTTTCAAAATTTGCAAAATTTATAGTGAGCATAATATAATATGTAGGTGAGTTACATGTAGCTATTTGTGTAAATAGATACAATTAAGACAGTTTTATTCTGACATGTTACAGTAAGCAACTCGGGTTTCATGGTAGTTACATCAACTTACATGTATGATTGCCACCTGTATAGCCAGTCCTGTAACATGACAGCAAGCAAAAAAAAAATGGAGGAAAGTTGTAAGTGTCAGTTACGTATATTTTATGTGCATAAAATTAATGCTCTTAGAAATCCTATGAAAGTGATGTTATAACTATGAGCTGTACAGTCACGATCTTTTGTGACAATATGTAAAAACGGCTGAGATTTTGAATATGCCAAAAAACCCTTTTAGGTCGTATCTACCACCAACGATCTGGCTCTTAAGCGATGAAATAATCATTAAAATTGCATACATAGATAACTAGAGCTACCAGATGACAAAACAGCATCGTCAGAAACGTTGACAAAATTATATTAAAATATTAATAAAAACACCCTCTATACACATGCATGTAGTTATATATAGGGCCTTTTATATACCTTTTCAGGGGTCGAAATTTAAATTTTGTACCACTATCCCAAAGGAATAGTGAATTTCAAAAATCACTATTCCATCTGAAAATTTAGTATCCCTTTGAAAATATGTTATAGTAATTCTTTGGTGCATAAAACAACAGATTTATTAAAGCTGTCTTCTTCTTTGCGTTCACTGGTTTATTAAAGCTGGTGACAGCACAGAAGAAAAGATGGTTTGTTGAGTATGACTACTATATAGCTCCCGAATGAAGGAACAAGCATCTACATGTATTTAGAAGGAATAATCAGATATACGTATCATTCCATGTTTTATTTCCACTTTCATAACGGAATAGTGTAAAATGTAGTTTACTGTTCAATTTTGAAAATAACTATTCTTGGGATAGCGGAATAGTGTATATTTTGACCCCTGCTTTTATATAACATTCCTGAAATAGTTTCTGCAACATACGGCAGTGTAATTAACAACAACACAATAAGCTGCATTTAGATAAAACTATTATGCTATGAAAATTGGAGCAATCTGCAATATACATCTGTTATATTGAGTTTATAGCGTATATTAAAAATGTTCATGTCAACAGCATGCAGGTACATTCACAGACTATTAACGACTTTTACAGGCTTCGATCCGGATCTGCAAATAGACCGAGAGGTCGTTGAGTATAGAAATAGGAAGCTGACAATAATAAGCGTCATTGTGTCAAAATAAACAATTAATAGTTTATATTATGCATTAATGGGGGACACTCTAAATTTGTACCTACTTAAATTGTTTTGTAGTAAATGTTCATAGGCTTAATATTTCTGTCACTGTAAAGCTTCATTTTTTTAACATATTTCGAATAACAGCAAGGGATCTTTTATGTGCCACTAGAAACACATAGATTATAAATAAACGGTTATTGGCCATCAGACGCATGGTTATATTGACATATGTTCTCAGAAGAAACCCACTGTCGCCGCTTCATGGGCTACTCTTACCGAAAAACAGCAAGGGGTCTTTTATGTGCACTGCCCCATAGACAGGACAGCACACAACATGGAATTTGATAAACCAGTTGTGTATCACTGGCTGGAACAGAAAATAGCCCATAAAATGTTTTGCGCTTTGAAACTACATCACTGAGTCCAGTCAATAACTGTGCATCTGAAGTCCACCAGTTACAAACAACTGATGTTCCATATACCATACAAACTGATAGTTATCTCCAGGCTAATTAGGATGCACTAGTACTATAACCTATATTAATTTGATGTTGGCCGTTAGCCCCAAGGGTTTCTTCAGCAAGATGTAAGAACTCAGAAATTCAGAACATTTGTCACCAAAATAACCTTTGTATCAGATGGCTCATCACCGATATTATTACTGGTAAACCGGTAGTCAATTTTATGTTTTCTTTGAAGAGCAGCTGTTTCTTGCGAAGATCATATTAAATGTCTGAAGGCCTTCCAACGTAAGTGTAAGTGTGAGTTCCTTATAAATGGACTCTGTCACAGGGTTTGGCGTCACATGAATATAAGCTACGAACACAAGCATCAAACATTTATAATCAATAATATTTAAAATTAATAAACATTTGCTATATTTTCTTTTAATTTAATTTTTTGTTTCCTACAAACCGATATCCTTGATGCAGTGGTTAACACATCAGTGTTTAAGACTGGTAGGTACTGGGTTCGAATCCCATTTTTGGCTTATGGAGTTTTTAATCCCAGAACCGACTCCAACCCAGAGCGAGTGCTCCGCAATTAAGGCTCAGTAGGTAGGTCTACTTCCAAAGATGTGAAATCTTTAGTTCTAGTTTATGTTACATGATAACCATACTATAAAGTGAAGACATAACACCAGCTAAATTATTGAATAACTTCAGCATGTTTCTATCACCTGGGAAATTCATACCTTTTTATGTGATATTTTTATGTACATGTAAACATTTTATGTATTGTATATGCATCGCAATACGCTGTCACAAATCGATGCATTATATTGCACAGGGGGGGGGGGGGTGGAGGAATTCTCGCACTTGAAGCCTGTAATTTGCAATATTATAATTATTACATGTGCTTTTGTACCTTGCTGTCCTGAGTGTTCAAATGGCAATACAATGTAAAGTTTGTTTTATTTAATGATGTCACTAGAAATACATCGATTATAAATCAGCGGTTATTGTCTATTAGACTACATGTACATGCATGTATGGGAATTTCATGAGTAAAGTAAAAATCATGTTTTGTGCATTTAAATAAGACAACAGGGATTATAAATCTGGGGAGGGATTGTTAGGTTCAGGCAATAATATTTGTTTACACATTAATATTATAATAATAGGAAAAGAAATTAATGTTGGTGTTAAAACTGAAAACATTCTTACTTCAACACTGAGCACTCAATCTGTTTAGCACATTTGCTGTGATCAATCCTCACTACACAGTTTACATACATGTACATCTAAAAATAGTTAAGAACCACCCAATTTTATCAATTGGCACAGTAGGCCTACTATATCAACTATATGAAGGTAAAACCATTTGATATGCTATCGTTACCCTTTACATGACACATAACAACAAAATACACTTTCATATTGCTATACAGTCAAACCTGCTTGAGCGGCCACCTGTATTAAGCAGCCACCTGTCATACTAACAATAACTTGTGTACTGGACAGGCAGTCGAGGCTGCTGGACCCCATGACTATGACAGACGTGCTTGAACCTTAATTGGATATAAGTTATAACTAACATATCAATTTGGAGTAGTGGGTTTCCTCTATCATACCAACACTAACTTCTGTTAGTCTTCTATCATACTAACTTCTGTTTCTTCTATCATACTAACACTAACTTCTGTTAGTCCTGGACAGGCACAGTCGAGGTAGATGGATAGCATGACCTAACTAACTAACTAATTAACTAACTAACTAACTAACATACATACATATCTAATGTATAGATGTCAAGGGTATCAATACTTAATATCATTTGTATTAACGATGTGTTTGATCATTCCCCACAGCTGTGGTCTTATATCCCAGCATCACGTACATGTATAAGTGGTGCTTAACTTTATTTCAGATGTACATGTACACACATATATGTTAATTTTCTTTTTATTTCCTATCATTATCCCAGTACATAATTTCAACAGATAGTTAGTACTACAAATAGATATTTGTCAAGGACATTTATTGGAGCATGTCGATTTGAAAGATAACTTGGAGACATGCCCGCAGTAAAAGTAGACTAATAGTAATATGGAAGTCACTGAAGCATGGACACAACATACATGTAGGTGGTATGATGAGGACAAAATTTTAATATTACATTTAATAACTCAAACTTGCAGATATATTTTCTTCACACATCTTTGACCTTGAACAGTACTATATAAGCAAGAACTTCACATACATGTACAGTCAAACCTGCTTCAGCTGCCACCTGTATTAAGCAGCCACCTGTCTTAAAGGGTACACATAATATTCTACCAAATCATCAATTTTAGTGCATTATGGCCTGTATTAAGCAGCCACATGTTCTAAGAGGCCACTTTTTGTTACTCCCTTAGGTGGCTGCTTAAGACAGGTTTGACTGTATATAGGATCACATTGCAATATAAACATATAAATCTGGGTTACAAAAGGGTCTCTTGTGTGTGGTATCGGGGATATATAATGCACCACTGCATACTGAAAAGGCTGAGGCAGTAGAGGAGACACATGTATTTTGCATGCAGTGTTATAATATATGTATGAATGCACACCGTAAATAATATGAACATTGAAGGTAATCCGAAAGCAAACAAAATGAAAATGGTGGCTATACATGTATACAACATGTTGACGTACATGTAAAGGCAAGAATGTACCCGCCCATGTGCTTGATTATACCAGCACCCACAAACTGTCACAAACACATGTTTACAATTATCATTAAAGAAACATACACAAGTTCTTTGCATTGATATGAAATATATAACACTTCTATTTTTTTTTTTTTTAAAAACAAACATCCCATTATGATACAAAATCATTCAATATAATTAATGCCAATAATAGTTGTATACCATGCTAAAAAAGGTACAGCTAACACTGCTGTGGATTTTCTATCATAGCAGTGATGTAGGAAAATGAAAAACAGTGGCGATGAGTGACATTTAGGAAATGTAACTCTAAAAAAACATCTTAGCCCAAAAATCTTACCTCCACTCCCTTCGTACTACATGTTTGTCACAGAATATTATTTACTTATTACAACATTACTAGAATGTGTTATACATTGTATTAATAATCTATTTGCATAAGATAACATAATTATTGCCTTTGAATTATTTATAATCTTCGACTAATGCAAAGCAGTTTTAATATGAGTTGGGCTTTATAAACTTGAATATTTTCGGTATCAATAGATATTATTGACAGTCATCCAAATTCTCTGTTTTCTATCTACACCCAAACACATTATTAGTCATCCGACAAATTTGATTCTTTTGAAATCATTTGAGGTTAAGAAATCTGCATTGGTTATGGGTCTTCGCATCAGCACATTTACATCAATCGACACAATTCACCCTGAAACCAATTTTGCCCGCAGCTTACGATAGGTGTAAATGGTGTTACCCATGCTGTGATATAGACTGTGGAAGGAGTGGGGCGTAGCTCAGCACAATACAATGTAGTGTCTGTCCGCCTGAGGTTTGATAGGTCAATGGATACTCCTCCTCAATGGATCTGTTGGATTATTTCCCATTCCAACCAGGGATTCATGAGTGGTCTAACAAAGGCTGTGGTGTGTGCTTTCCTGTCTGCGGGAATGTGCACATAAAATATCCCTTGCTGTTATTTGAAGAGTAGCCTATGTGGTGGCAGCAGGTTTTCTCTGTGACCAAGTGTCGATATAACCATTCGTTTGACATCCAATAACGGCTGATTATTAATCAATGTATTCCAGTCGTGTCATTACACAAACTAGCTTTTAGAGTGTGCAATCTTGTCTGTGGGAAAGTGCACATAAAAGCGCCCTTGCTGTAAGGGAAGCCTTGTAGTGGCACCAGACTTCCTCTGTTACCGAGAGTCGATATAACCACTGAACAAACTTTATAACTTTATAAGTGAATAATTATGGCAAGTAATTTTGCAATGTATATAGGACAGGTATGGTAAAAGATAAAGGTTGCTTTTTTAACGCCACTGGAACACATCGATTATAAATCAGCGGTTATTGGACGTCAGACACATGGTTATATTGACACTTTGTCTCAGAGGAAACCCACTGTCGCCACACTTCATGGGCTACTCATACCGAAAAAAACTGCAAGGAGTATTTTATGTGCAATATCCCATACACAGGATAGCACACACCATGGAATTTGATAAACCAGTCGTGGATCACTGGCTGGAATCGAAAATAGCCCATAAAATATTTTGCACTGTGGAGAATCGATCCTTGGACCCATCCTGCCACAAGTGGACATTTTACCTCTAGACTACATGTATGTCCCGCTCCCGACATGCATGAATGAAAAAAGGATAACCTATGTATCATTATCATGATGCAACAATCAGAAGATTTACAGCACGACTTAACGCAATGCATCACTTGCTACGTTTACAATTTTAAACAGTTCACCTCAGGTTCCCACGATCATCAAATCTTTTCATTGGAAAGAAAAGAAAAGAATTGTGTCGCGACTCTCCTGTCACTCTATTCCCACAGCGTTTATGTTCCATAAATTACTAGGTAAGATGTTCCACTTTTCAGATGGTAGATAAAACTGATTTGGTTTTCTTTTTCAATTTTCTTTTTTATCTGTGTGGATATTCATAACATTGTTGTTCACCGAGGCATAATGTACAAAGATGACAGTTGGTGCAAGCAAGAAAGTTATAATACCTGTAATTACTTGTCTTTCAATATACATGTATAGGAATGGTACTGTGGTAACCGAAAACTGTCAAGAAAAGGGGTAAATAAAAACATTAAACTAAAAAAAAAACAATAAAAAAACACATTAAACATTGATTTTGGATGAACAAAATATTTCTTCATCAAAAAGACAAAGAAGTCAAATTTAATTTTATGGTTTTCTAGAAATCATTAGAAATTAGCATAAAATATATACACACAAATGGAGTGTTGATACATGTAGCATCTGTCTGAGGGGAGGGGAGGGGGGACATACATGTACATAGCGCAGTGCAAGATCATCTACCGAGTTTCGATGCTTCAAAAAATCTATTGAATTATTTCCCGTTCCAACCAGTTGAAGTCAGTACTGGTATTAAAAATCCCATATGCCATTAATAAGGATTCGAACCCTGTACCTACCAGTTTTAAGCCTGATACGTTTACCACTGCGCCACACAGAATGGTATATACATGTATATAACAAAGAAATCATGATACATGTGTTTGCATATAAAACTGTTTTACCTGCATATTAATCTGGTTTTCTTTTATTTATATATTGCACCTGTTCATGCCATTTGTATAACTGACCCCATTAACTCATTTACCTAGATATGCAATACTGTAACAAAACAATTTCTACATCAAAAATTTAAATAAATCTTATTATACAAAGTACAGTGAAACATGTCTTAAGCGGCCACCTATGGGACTAGCACCAAGTGACCTCTTAAGGTCATAATACACTAAAATTTAATGATTTGGGAAAATATTATGGTTTGACTGTACATGTACATGTGGTACATCTAGTCAGCACTCGGTAACACGATGGTTTCAAGTTCAGTCCCAATGTGTGTCTCAGTTGAGTAGAAGCCACAGATCGACACTGGTTTCCTTGGAAATGTAATAAGGCAATAAGAGATCTTGAAAAAGCTCCATAATGCCATATCATGACAAGACGTATAAGAAAAATAGGTGACCACATTTCTAAGAATGTCACAAGGCAAGGAATTCGATCAATATACTTCTTACAAAAATAATATTGCGGCAGGATGATCCCAAAATAAATCTGTCTGTACTTCCTGACTGCATAGAAATGATAAGATCTGCAGGAAATTGTGTACGGTTATTTGAACCGGAACAGTAATAAACAATGTATGTCTATATATATATATGGACATAGATTCAAATTTTGTTTTTAAATGTGGGTTAAAATTTTAAAACATTCAGGAACAGTGATTGATCAAATTCAAAACCAGAGAAAATATTCCTAAAAAATGGCGATACAAAAAATTTACATTCAACTAAATGACTTTAGTTTATTTTTTCATGACTCTATATAATATGTAACATATTCTTTGTCATGGTGATTCCTTACATTTCTAGTTAATATCAGTATTCTTAAATTGAGATAAAAATAAAGTACATGTACCGGGGTATGTGAATTGTTTAACAGTATAATTAAAGCACATTATTTAATCAATCATAATATTAAGTAGAAACATTTTTAGTTTTGCAATATTAAGCATAGGAATTATTTGATGGCAAATGACACATGATCTACGTGAGGTGGGGTGGGGGACATAATTTGTGTTCAATGCCCTTTTACACGCATTTTCCTCCTGAGAGGACAGTATATAACATGAAATTTTATAAATAGCCTCGTTCAATGGGGTTTTGGTGTGAGCAAATCACAGATAGATCTATTATTATTATAAGTATCTATAGAGGAATTTGCAAGAACATAATGAACATTTCCCAAATATACAGGTGTGTACCATAAAACCATACTGTTCATTCCTTATGGAAGAGTATGCCAGAATGGACACTGCATATAGCAACACCTGGTTCTGATAAGCCATCACACCTGTTTTACAGCACCTTGGCTGGCAGTAGTTGGCTGTCAGCAGCAAAACTACAAAGATCCACGATTTTTTTTATCTTGGCATCCTGATCTATCCGGGACACATTCCCTTGATAAAAAAAACCTCTCTGCTTTCTGATAATTAGCTCCATATAGCACTAGTCTTAGAGATTTCCTCCAAATTAAACCAACATATGGCCATTGTTAACTTGTCATGGCAACAAAATATAAAGGGAATTGGTTGCAAACAAAGCTTGGTGGACTTGTTCGTGATAACCCAGGTCATCCATTCTGAATTAGCTGTCTGGCAGACCAGTAATAAATATTTGAGCAGGAGTGTAGTGATAACATGAAACTCTGGACGGACATTAATAAAATTAATGAACAGCACTACTTGTATATGTATCGTTATTGTGAAATCATTGAGGCTTCCAATCAGCTATGAAACAGAAAGGAGTAGGTTTAACGACACCCCAGATGTACAATGTACATCACTGTATGGTAGGAGTTCAATTTGGCCAATATCTCAACACATGGTTTAGTCACTGGTTATTGTATATTATTTAAAGACAGGGGTTCTAGAATACGGTGGCCCGATACCCGAGGGCATTGATTTTTACACTCGGGCCACCAAATAATTGTCTTGGCTGTGCCCGATGGCCAGTAAAAAAATTAGATTTACTTACATTTTAATTCTTTTTATTATATTGGTATTGTTGGAATTTAAAAGTTGGGCAAGTGAATTTCTGGCCATGGCCAGTGAATTTTCAGTCACCATTTTGGCTTGAAAAGTGCAATCACGTGACAATGGAGTGAAGCGAGTCAGTTATATGTAAAATAATTTGCCTACACATGTATACTGACTGGTAAATGAACACTATCAAACCAATGCTAATACTGCCTGGATTGCTTTAATAGAAACACTCTACACATCCCATTAGCATGTAAATAACACTAACAAAGGTTAGAAACAGAGCCGTAAAGAATGGTCTGCATGGTAGTGACAGATGTGTAATTTTCTATTAACAAAATAATCACACATGGAGCAAACCGCATAAAAAAACCTTCCAGTATTTCCAAGGCTACATAGAACATTAACTTCACTTTGATAAATGTCTGTTTTCGTCAAAGAATAACTGATTAACATCAGTGATTATTCTGAACCCTACATGTACGTGTTGGATGGGCTGTATTGGGGATACCGAATATCCATATTTGTACGATTTTCCCAAACTCAACCTGAAATGAACTCCACGGGGATGTCTTAGCTGCATGCGAACTGTTTCATATTTAATAGGTTCAAAATGGCATGTCAGCTAGCAGATATGGGAGGAATGTCTTGCTTTGCATGTTTCAATTTTAGAAATGAAATTAAGTTTCTTAATAGAAAAAAAGCAAAGCATAATTTTAAGTTAAAAGTGTTTAAAGTAAGTGAAAGTGATCTAGACCAATGCATGTACAATGTAGGTTAGATAGAAACAGAAGATATACATGTACAGTAGTAACTTTTTTCTATAAATCTAAACTAAAGGTTAATGCTCAATTCATAGGTCATGACACAACATATATGATAGGCAACACTTCAACTAATAGGTTATCACATAACCTCTGAGATGTATAAAAATAAAACCCATCTGACACAAACCATCTCCAAACTAACAAGTAAATAACTGTTATTTTCGTGCATAGACTACTCTTTTTATTAGCAGCAAGGACTCTTTTATATGAATATAAATGATATACACAATTTTCATTGTACTAGTCATGGACCACTGGTTTAAAAATGAAGTATGGAAAAATGGGTGGAATTATTTTTTTAAGTATAATATAAAGAGTATTTGCATTTAATTTTACTTTGAATTAATGGAAATTAGTATTTTCTATCATTTTAATATATGCATCATTTGAACAACCATTCATATGAACAACCGTTCAAAATTTGTATGAAGTTCTGCTTATGTTTATTCATTGATTACAAAATAACAAAGGTATCTTGTAGCCCTTGTACATAAAATTTTACAATTTAGTTCTAATTAAGTGTTATGAATATAAATCATGAAATTTTGTACACAAACTAATACTTTAAAAAAATGTCCAAGTACAAGTACATGTATACATGTATGTGTACTTAAAACTTGGTTTCAGGTTTCCTTTCCTGCATCTACTATGTCAATAATATCCTGAAAGTGTAGTACTGTGTATTGGACACCAACCAGCTGTGTGAACAAGTAAACAGTTTACGTATGTTCTGTAGCCAAATATAATCCAGGGGCGGTATTTATCAAACAACTTAAGTTTTTCTTAAGTTTTGACTTAAGTTTCATTAAATTGAATAAGGTAAGAAAACAACGTAAGCTTAAGTTTTTGTAGAATTCTTAAGACACCTCAGGAGGAAACTTATGTCTAGGGGTTGTTTTCTCTCGGAACTGAACTTACAATCGGAGAGACTTAAGTTTTTTCTCAGACTTAAGTCTTATTTCTGACTTAAGTCGCTTGATAAATACCACCCCAGGGCTGCAGATTGAGGATAGCAGTTAGTTATAGTTATAACTTATTTATGTGCTTATATCCAATTAAGGTTCAAGAATGTTTGTCATGGTCATACAGTCCAGCTGCCTCGACTGCCTGTAAGTTAGTGTTAGTACATGCATGATAGAAGAAACCCAATACTCCGAATTGATAAGTAGCAAGGATATTTTATATGCACCTTCCCACAGACAGGACAGCACATACCAGACTTTGTTGAAATGAACCAGTTGCGGACACTTGTCAGTGTAAGTGGAAGTACACCTACCAATTGAGCCTTTTGAAGCACTCTCACTCCTATATGCCAGCATGAATGGGATTCGAACACAGTACCTATCAGTCTTAAACCCGATGCGTTAACTACTGTCCCACAGAGACTGGTGAGGATAGCACACACCACAGCCTTTATGTACCAGTCGGGAATCACTGGTTGGAATGTGATAAAACTCAACAGATCTGCTGATGGGGATTGATCTTTCGACCTCAGGACAAGACAATACTGAGTTATATCCCACTCCTTATTCTAAATTATATCTAAAACTATATGTACAGTAGAATAATATTATTGGGCCCTAAAGACATCATGCATTTAAAATAAAAAACCACACTGAATACCTACATTGTACATGTAGCAAATTACTTCACTTATATAAATAATACTGATTTTTTTCTTCTTTTCGTGATGGACATTACATACACAGGCCTTTTCCCAGGATTTTTTTAAAGCACTTACATTTTCAAAATTCAGAAATAATATTTTTTTTTTAAATCCATGAGTAAAAATTTGATAGATTACAGGGACAAACAACTGAATTGAAGGCCCTTACAAAGCCATTTTAATAAATCAAAGCACTTACAATTCCCTTAAAATAAATAAAAGCGCTTACATAAACAAGTAAGGGCCCCCTACGCATTATGGCTCTGGGGAAACCTCTGATACATATTAAGCAGCCACCTGTCTTATAGAGCCATCTTCCTATTCCCCAAATCATCTAATTTAGAACAACGCAACCTGCATTAAGTAACCACCTGTCTTAAAGAGCCATACTTTTAATTTCCCCCAAATCATCTAATTCAGCCTTAAAAATAACTTGCTTTACTCTATTGAATGGCTGCTTAAAACAGGTTTGACATTGATTCTTTGAGAAAAAGTCTGCCAAATAGAGCAATTAAAAGTTGAATGACTCTTGAGACAGAACAGCTGCACAGTGTTTGAAGTCTGAGAGTAAACACTTTAAATACTACATGTACAGTTCAATGTGACCTGCTGTGGTATGGTGCTCAATGCATCGGTCACTGCACTGTTACAGTTGCATACTGTCAGTTGTCGGGCGTATATTGACTTCTTTTAGTGGTGCTGCACCACACCACACTCAATGAAAGGAACATGATATTTAATGGCACTCACATACATACAGTAAACTATTTATCACAGGAAACATTATATGCATTGAAGAAATAAAAAGTTTGTTTGCTTAACGACACCACTGGAACACATGGATTTTAAATCGGGGGGGTGGGGTGGTGGGGGGGGGGGTTATATTGACACATGACATCTGAGGAAACAAGTTAACTCTCATATAATAAATATTTTCTATTAAAATATTGACTATGCAGGCATGTAGCCAGGGGGGCCGGGTGCGATGGATGCGAATGCACCTCCCCACGAGAATTGGAGTTCTGCTAAAAATGTATGTTTATTACTTCCTAAGTATTTTAACGTTTAGGCTAACAGATGGCTGTATTAAATGCTAGTTCGAAACCATTATTGTAAGCTCGCCCTCTGATATTATTTGGTTCATCTCTGTAGAAGCTCAAATATTAATTTCAGCATTCGGAAATTTCCGTAAATATTTGTTTACCTAAAATGGTACATGTGTTACACGAATAATATTACAAGGCGTCGTTATGGGTATCGTACAGTAATCAATAGTCGCGCACCTCACTTATTTTCCAAAGCTCGCGAGCACGCGCGAACCAACGACGTCAATTTTATCAACAAAATGAAGGCACACCAATTCCTGATCCGTTGACAAGATTACGTCCAAAATGAGTAACATTTCGGTAAGTAATACATCATTTAGTTTTTCATCAATGAAAAAGTCATTTTTCACTAATACCAAATTCAGGGGTTCATTGATAAGTCCATTAAATAAAAAATAAAAAACCAAAATTAAAATTTCC
>JAULBR010001124.1:0-28147 GCA_032355825.1 Melanodrymia aurantiaca
TTTTCGCTGTGGAGGATCGATCTCTCGACCCATCCCGCCACAAGCGGACATCTTACCTCTGAGCTACCTCCCGCTCCTCAAGTTTTGAAAGAGGCTATTTCGTTTCTTAAATTAAAAATAATCTTTACGAAAAAAATTTAATTTAAATCTTAAGGTTATAAGACTAAAGACTAAAATCGTAATTTTTCCCTAAATCTGAAAATTTGTGAGGAACATTCCCTGCTTATTATGTAGAGTTGTACAGTGTTGTACCGTGTTGTATCGTATTGTACAGGGTACAGTGTTGTACAACAGGACAGTGGCCTGTAGTAGTAAGCAGGCAGCTCACATTCCTGTGTATAAATAATAACCTCCTCCACAAGGAAGCCAATGAGGTCGGAAAGGTCATCCGTGTCAACTGGCCTGTTTTAGGCAGACCCACACCTGTGAACTTACATGAAGAAAGCACAGCAAAAGGTGGTACTTGACCCTGTGTACAAAGTTTAATTGTTTTACCAGTAGATGACTGTGAGACTGGTAACGCACTTTTCAACATATTCAAACTGCAAGTCATGACTAAAGAGTGCAAAAAGACCCTCTGTTTTTGTCGACACCCTGGAAATCAATGACCTTCTCTGAAACTAGTTACATGTTGATCCGTCTGGAGTGCATGGTATAGGCAAGGCTTTTATACAGTTCATTATGTTAACACATTATGCAGTCCAGGGACACAAGCGAAGATTATTCAGTTTTATCTCCTGACTCACAGCGTGTCTGTCTATTTCCTCAGCATGCAACTTTTCTAATTAAATTTCCGACATGTTAACTGCTTCATTTATGGTTGTGGAATAAAATGGATGAACAGTAGAGTACTGGTGGATGGCTGAATGGGTGAATGGAAGGGGAGATGGGGTGAGGTATGGGTGAATGGAAGGGGAGATGGGGTGAGGTATGGATGAACCTTATGGAGGGTTTATAGAACATGCCTTTTGAGGTGAGCAACTGATTGCTCACCTGAATGCTGTTTTGGTATGCTAAACAAACAAATTGATGGATTGATGGATGGAATGTATTATGAGAAACAATAAATGGTACATGAAACACCTACAGTTGGAAGAATGAATGGGGCATGGAATGGATAGAGTTACAAATTTAAAATTAACCTATAATTTATTATAAATCATTCGTTACAATATCATGAATGGTTTATACTAAATTATAGGTTAATATATTTCCCATGATCATTGATCATAAATATGCTGAGTTACTTCTTGCCAAGAGGCAGACATCAGTATTTGCAATGATTTATGTTGCGCAGAACTGGCTGTCCCCGAGGAGATTTAATGGGCCATATTATTCATGCAGATATTGCCCATAAAAGCCCGAGTATATGCATGGTGTAAGAAAGAATAAAACAACAAAGACAATATGATATGGCTCAATAAACACAGCCCTGAAGCACATCTCATATGCCAAGCGGGGCAATAAATGATGCGACAGCATTTTGAGAAATATATTATCTGCTCGCTATGGGATATTTTGTGTACAAAGTGTTTTATCTCTGATTGTATAAAACTTGACAAGCTCTGCCCATTCCAGAAATGTTTACAGGATAACCCCACTGTGTTTTCTGATTCTCACTATTATCAGTGGTTATACCAACATATCAGTGGTTATACCATCACGCATTTAGTTTTATTTGGGACATATTAAAATGATAAAGCTAATTTGGGAGTAAAAACATCTAAATATATGACCTTTTAAAATTAAGATTTAATAAAATAATCATTCAAACTTGTAAAAATAAAATGGTACTTGGGTTTGAATGGAGTCATGGTGCTCTTATTGCAATCTAGAAACAAAGGTGATAAATCCCACAAGGCTCCATAAGTGTCCACACAACACCTAATAGTTCACAAATGGCTAGAGTGCTCTTATCACTGTGTCATTAGAGCCATCTTAATACCTGTTGTGCCTCCATCCAACAGGCCTGTGGGAGTTCTTGTACATCTTTATGTCCAGCATGTTTTAATTATTCAATAATTAATGCATGTTTGCTTCAGGGGTGATTGTAATGTTGGCTGCAGTCAATTAACAATCTAAATGGGTAAGAAGTGAACACCAATCATATTTGATGGAAAACTTAAAGAAAATAATTAATATTTCTGTGTTGGATATATTCAAAAGATACTGATAAAATTAGTTTTATACAATTACTTATAAACCAAGTATTTTGTCCCAGTCTTTAAACACTTTTGTTGTACATATAAGATAGTCTTCTTTATTATGAGCATTATATAGAAAATATTACAATAGCAATCCATCGTGCAATGTCTTGCATTTTGAAGTTGCAGTTGTACAATAGGAAAAGACTATGTACAGTACTAGCAGTCAAGGGTGCAAAAGTGCCAACCGGGGGAAAAAAAAATACATCATGTAATTATTTGAGATAGCCATGAATACATAAATGTCCTTTATATATTATGTTTATTCAAAGATCATGTAATTAACTGTTTCAGGGCAAAAGTTGGAAATGTCTTTCGAATACGTGGAGCCACTGTGTCGCAGGATAGTCCTTGGAGCATTTATGTTGAGACTAATGATCGCCATCGAATATCAACCGTCACTGCGTTTGTCAAGAACAAGGCTAAATTTAGCAATGCAAGGTAAGACTTGATCAAATGTTATTTGTGTATACACCTGATTACTTATGTGTCATTTTGATCATTTAATTAAGATATTTCCATGTCTATATGGACTGACTATCTGCTACTTTGAAGCTGCTGTTTTCCATGTTTATTCTATAGCACTGTAGATGGGATTCTGGGAATGACCAACACACCCATAAGTTGTTGTTTTTTTTAATAACATATGAAAACAAATATTTTGTGGTACATTATTTTAATGATGTCATTAACCGTGGAACCTGCACTTTTGTCATGTACAGAGATATGGTTTTGAACAGGTTAATATTATATAATTGGTTTAGTAGGAAGAAGAGGAGTAAACACTAATTGGACATAATTATAAAGACACTGAGTATAATTATTTTATTTATTCCAATTTGTGTTTTAGTAATGGCTGTAAGATGGCAAAGTTCCTACCGCAATGTCAGCCAAGTTCCTACCGTCATGTCGTTTCCACTCCAATCATCATTAATTTGCTTTCTCACATGGGAATAATTTCTTGGGAATCCAATTTTCTGTGGTGACTCGTCCTTGTATTTGTGTTGCTGTGGTTGAGAGGTTAAAACAGCAGACAGTTAATTTGACATGCGAATCTGTGTAGATCAGGTTTGAATCATGTTGTGTACTTTGTGTTTAAATATTACACTCGCTGTAACAACAGCCAAACTAAATGGCAAGAATTGAGACATACCATTTACTGTAGTTCATTGATTTAGGACGCAAGGCAGAATTTGTATCTTGTCCAAACGGTAATAAATATAAAAAAACAAGTTGAACTAGTACGGTCTCTGTTACCAAGCTGAATACTGGTAGGTAGTGGGTTTGAATCCTGCTTGTGATGATAGGATTTTAAATCGCAGTACTCCAACCCAAGTGAGTACTTACTACGCTAGTCGAGGTGTACACCAGTATTATACCAGCCAGTGTCCCAATACTGGTGTAGCAAAAGCTGTCAAGTGCCATGCGAATTGGTGCAGTAGGTTCGAATCCCATTTGTGCTCATAAGTGTTTTTTCATGTACTGTCCTGTCTGTGGGAAAGATCATAGAAAATTTCCCTTGCTACTTATCACTGGTTTTTTTCTCATAACATTAACTTCTGTCCTAAACTGGCAGTCGAGGCAGCTGGTCTGCATGACCATCTTGCTTGAACCTTAATTGGCTATAAGCTCATAAACAAGTTATAACTATCTAATTACAATATTCACAACATTTGTAATTTGACTTTTCTTATACAGTGTGACTCAAAATCTGACTACAAAGAATAGTTTAAAACAGATCAAATCAAGTTCATTTCTGTTTCAAAATTTCTCATCATTTTTTATATGCTTCAGAAAGGCATGAGAATCTGCAGAATTAGTTTGTTCCTTCGAAAATTGATATATATTTTTTTAGAAGAATGAATATGTACTACATGTATATGCAATATTTATGAAACTCATATATAGGAATTGAATTATTCTCCTTGCTATCTCTCGGAAAAAAATACAATTTACAATTTCCAAACTCATTTCATAAATATTGTATAGCTTACAAGCTTATGAAATAATCTATGTAAATTTGGTGAACTATACTACATGTAGTTTGTCTTTTATACTTTTTTCAAGACAAAATTTGTATTTCTCATCTGAACTCTTGGTGTGGGGTTTAGATTGGATTGGTAGTTATGCATTGCAAGTACTTGCTGGAATTGTAAGAGAGAACTAGTGATCATAGATCCATTCAGTCTGACAGTAAAGAGATGAACATCATTCCAGCATGGTTGCAGGCCATGAACAGATTTTGGCAGCATTTTTGTTATTACTACAAAGAACGCCACATTGTATGGATTTTTCTTGAGGTTACTTTCAAACAGTAGTTCATCCACAAATGTTCGTCTGCAACTTGATGGCTTTGGAAATAGATTTTGTACTAGGTCACACAGAACTGATTAATGATCTAGGAAAGATCTTTGTAAATAATATCAGCAGGGTGTTGGCATTAAAAAGTCAAAGTCGTAGTTCAAAACTCTTGCCAAAATTCTTCGCATTTTTTGGTGTTGCTCATTTATATTCTTTGCATTTTTAAAGAAATTAAAAGAAGTATGTGTTGTTTTTATTTGAGATTGTGATGGATTTATGAACAAGTAAATTTGTTGGTGCATTTGACATTTTAAAAATTATAATGTTAACAAGAATTAATTAAAATATCCTCGTGTGATTGCCAGAAGGGTGCAGGTGCTTCAGAATGTATTTATAGAAAGCTGAGATAATGAAGGAAAGCTGATTATGTCTCATATTTCACTACAAATTCATGTAGAATGTAAACTGGTTCTATGGTGTCTTTGTTAAAATTTTCTTTATCTCACCACAAATACATTATACAAAGTACAGAGGACTGAAAACAAATGGGTTTTTTTTCATAATGCAAAATTGTTACCAAAAAAGCAATGCTTTCTACATATTTTTGGATAACACAATGCACTGTATCTTCGTTTTGATAGTATTGTCCATGAACATTAAATTCTGAGTGCAAATTAACAGCCATTACAGATGCTTGTAGTGCAGATTCCATCTCCTACATGATTAATACAATTTGTGATTGAAGTTCAGCCAACAATACACTTGTAATAGTTTATGGATTGGTTGTGTCTGAATGAGTGCACACATTGATCCTTGTAGAGAATGGCACAATTTCCTGCTGCTTGCACAAAATGGCTGCTCATAGACAGAGTGTCTGAGCACTGTGTTTGCCAGCTGTTTTTGACACACATTCATGTACATGAATATTTAATTAACTTTTGTTTCCAGTTTCATTTTATGTTGAGTTCACCATAGAATACATGTATGCTAGTTTCTAGGAAACTGCTATTGCTTTTCTCCCTATGGCAAACAGACATCAACTGGCTCAGACGGTGTCTGGTACTTACTGTTGGTATAAAGCCAAGTTAATATCAGTTTGATCCAAATGCCAGTATTGGAGATATATCAGAAATTTGTGATTATATATGATAAGCCAAAACTGAAGCATTTCTTAAAGGGAATCTACCAACCAAGTTTGGCGCCAAATGTATCCGCTCTGCTGCATCTCCAGACAATAGTGTAACCTTAGAAATATTTGAACTAATAATCTACAGATTTCAGCAACATTTTCATACAACGTAAAAAATGACATTTTTGTTCTGTCTATAATCAATCGTATAATAAATGTATGCAATTATGTTGATAAATGAGGACCGTGTTAAAATTAGAAAATTACACATATGCCTGTTAGAAATCATTAGTATATTATTCTCTATATAGAATCGTTGAACAATTATAATATAAAGCAAATGCGAATTCTGTATTATGCAAGTATTTTCTCGTGTTGTCACAATGTCTTAGCCTCGTGCGGACCAGTAAGATGAGTTTGTGTTCGGAGGGTAAGCATTGATTACCACAGAAAACCATTCAGCTATTTCTGCCAACTGTTTCTTTCGCTCATGCAGTTACGCCTAGGAGAGTCTGTTTCATCTTTTAATGACTTCAAGGTATGATGTAGATATCTCAATTATGCTGCCTTGACTGTAATGGCTTCCATGGAGATAGATTGCACTGTTTAATTGAGTTGATCAAGAACTTGTCGGGCTTGAATAATGTTCTCTTCCTTTATCTGTTTCTTCTTTTCCTATATTCATAAAGATTCCTATCTTCCTAAATAATATATTAAAACTGATTCTTCACATCTCTTGATGAATTTCAAAATAGATTTTTCTTTCATAAAAATGGTGAATGGAAGCTACAATGATGGATAAAAATTTATTTATTTAACAAACCCAACTGGAGTGCATTAATTAATAATAATAATATTAATTGACTATCATTATGTTGAGACATGGTCTTAGAAGAAACATGCTGCCACCACATAGACTATTCTCACCAATTAGCAACAAGGGATCTTTTATCTGCAGTTTTTCCACTGAAAGGATAGCACACACATACCACCATGGATCACTGGTTGGAACAGGAAATAACAATGCAGATGCAGATCCAGGATTTGTAAATAGAGGGGCCCAGTATAGAAGCAGGTGCACAATATAGAAACTATAAATACCACTGTCCCCAAATTAAAGTAATTACCATAGAAAAAATCACTAATTTACTAAATTCACCCCTACACAATGGATGAACTGAGTAGGATCGATCCTTTGACCTCTCACTCTTCATGCAGATGCTCTTGCTATGTTTCAGTCCAAAGGTTAATCGATGTCATGTAAAAGTTGTGTAGGTGTTTTCGCATGGGAAATCAATATTGATATTGTTCGTTCACCTTGCCAGTATTATTATGTTCATCCATGGCATATCTTGTTTTATGGCATTACTTGATTCGACCAATTACTGTACATTTGCTTTTTTTGTATGAATTGATTTTGTAAAATCAGATTTGTTTTTCTCCATCTGCGTGGGTTTTATGTGTATACGATCAACATTTTGTCATTGACACAGTTACTCATAGGTTATTACAAGGTTTGATGGATCGAAGGAACAATCCTCAGTGGAACTATTGGGTTATGTCTCAATGTTCCAACTAGTGATTCTCATTTGGCTACAAAAAGTGTGATCACATGACAATAGTTTTGGGTGGGTTAAACGCAAAATTATTTGCGTATAAACAGAAGAGAAAACATTGTCCTTGCATGTTTATCTACATAATAGCATACATTTATTATATGATTATAAAAATGAACAGAAATGTCATAATATCATTATATTCTGTAAAATTGTATTTTGTACATAATACGAATATGTCACCATAACATTTAGCAAATTAGTTTGAACATTTCTCCTGTCATGCTATTGTCTGGAGATGTAGCAGAGAGGAATTATTTGGCGCCAAACTGAGTGATTGAGAGTCTCTAATTACACGAACGACACTCTTTTATGTCCGAATGTTTAATGGAATAACTGGTTAATAGCATATATTATTCATGCACCAGGCCTATGCAAATAAGAGGAATCTAGTGTATTATCCACTAAATACAATACCAATTGGCCGATTATCTACGTCAAATCTGCATCAGAGTTGGTGCAAGAGATTATTGACGTTGCACTTCTTATATGCTATATTCACCTTAGTTGCCATCACTGCTTGGCAATATAAAAATAAACAATTGACATGCAGAATTGACAACAAACATGCCAGTTTCCTTGGGGAGGATGCAATCAGGCCATTAATCGCCTCTGTGTGGAATAACAGTTTATATGCAACATATGGTAACTTCATTAATTAGTCAACTGGATGACATAATTATTGTATGTCAGTGAATCAAGATTGATGCATGCTGATCATTGTTTTGTTTTTTTCATTCTCTTCATTGATATTAAATATCACTGGTTCCATTTGTTTCCAGAGAGAAAAGGAATATTTGTTTTAATGACATGCCAGCAATTCGTTATTGGCTATAAATTATGCTACACTTTAAGATGAAAATCAAATTCCCCACCAAACAGGACAGTACATATCAAACATTTTGATTTATGCCAGCACCATTGGCCCCAAACGGGACAATAACATTAAGATGAGGTATAGAGAACCTGTGGACATTAAAGATATGTAAATATGAAATTGTTTTTATGCATGGGAGCACATCACTGCCTTTACCCCAGATACATACAGCATGGCCTGACTGGATGAGTCAACCATATGCATTGGCTTAAAGGGTTTGAGTGTTTAGAACCCTACGGCAGCCTAGCCAGATGAGTCAGTCATATCCTTCATTTTAAGCACTTTATGACTAACATTTTGCCAAAAAATTTATCTACCATTTATAATCTCAATAAATATAATTAAGAAGTAGGGTTGGGTTGGGTAATTTTTGGTGTGCTTCCATCAGAAAACTGTTCAGGCACACCTGTCATGGGCACAACCTCTGACTTCGCCAGAGTTCAATCCACGAAGTAGGAATTTTTCTAAAATTTATAGAGTAGGAAAAACTAACTTCCTGTGGGGTTTTTTTGCGCTGTTGTTTAGCACTTGTATTTTCCTTTTCGCCATATGGCATTTCCAGTGCTCAATGTCTTCGCATTTAGGCACCTAGATCTTAATACATATAATGTTGTATAATTGTGTTTTGGAATCTGTACACATGTATAATTATTATGTACATGATTGTGTACAAGGTTAACCGTCTTCAATTGAACTTGTGTCCTCTTTGGGTCCCTTGACTTAAATTAAGGAAATAACTTATCACCCATGATTGTTGACTATAACACATGATGATGGCATGCAGTGTTGAGCTGACTACAGAAGTGAGTCAGACCATTTTGCTTGTAATTAAATTGAGTGTTAATCAGGCAATTTCTGCTAGAGAGGTTCTACTTATTTTCAGCTTTCGTACAAAGAGCCTCTAAGGTAAATGAAATTTAGGTAATGGCATTCATGCACTGGTCATTCTATTGGAAATACTGTAGGGCCTGATGTCATTGTATTGACAAGTTGATGGATCAACTCATTGCTCATGGAATTGGTCTGCTGTAGTCAAGGCAACCACACATTTTGGTCCATTGAAAGACAGCTGTGTACATGTAGTTGGTAGTTTATGTTCACAAATTGTTTATTCTTACAACAAAAAAGAAAAATCTTTTTGCTGAAATCACTTCACTTTTAACATGTCCCTGGTTCTATTATTCTAACATATCCCTGGCTCTATTAAAACTATCCATGACTGGTCTATCAAAGGCTGTAGTGTGTGCTTCCCTGTCTGTGGGAAAGTGCACATAAAAGATACCTTGCTATTATTTGAAGAAGAGTAGCCCATGTGGCAGCAGCAGGTTGCCTCTGTGACCAAGTGTTGATATAACTGTGCGTTGGACATCCAATAACCACTGATTAATAGGTGCATTCCATGTTACGCATATATAAGATTTGTTTACAGAACAATTACTCCTGAGAGATAACTCTTTCCTAAATGTTTATAACTATGATGGTAATAGTATTTCCATCATAGTTATAAACATTTAGGAAAGAGTTATCTCTCAGGAATAATTGTTCTGTAAAAAAAGAAATCTGAATTGTAACACACATAACGTGGAATTGGCCAATAGTGGTGCCGTTAAATAAACAAACTTTATCTTTATCTATTCTAACATACATGTAATTTATCATTAGCGAGATTGCAACATATCCCTTGATCTATTCTAACATATCACTGACTTTATTCTAACACGTCATTCAGTATTATGGACTCCAGTATGTCTGTGTATGGTTTAATATAAGAAACAAACATGAATAATATAATATTGTTTGATTTAAAACAATAAATATATTAATGATTTCAAAGGAGAAGCCGATAAAGCACATTCTGGAGAACTTGCCAGGCAGACACTGGCAGACACGCCTTTCCACCCACCCACACACACTATCAATTTACTCCAAGACTTCTTGACAGGCAAGACATTCCAAACCGGACATGTATAATTATTTCTGGAAAGAACAATCATCTTGTTATTTGCCTAGGAGAGCTGTGTTAATTGATGGACTAGAACTGCACAGAAGACTGGCTTTAAAGATCAGTCAGCTCCGTTTGTTTGCCTTGGCTGCTTCCAAGCTGGCTTCCTGTTTTATTCAACAAACTTCTCTTTCAATGGGTCAAACTCTGGCTTTGATTCCATATTATACAGTTTCAGTGTCTATAAAATATTGTACACTTTGAGTACATGCACCATTTTGTACATGCTCTCAACTTGTTCAGTATTTCGCTTGACAATAAAATTAATGTCTTGATTGTGACAGATAATTTTCACAATTTTGTACTTACAATGATTAATTGGTTATCAATTTTCTTAAAATGTAATATTACCCTGACAAAATAGTCACATTAAAGTGAAAAACAACCTTCTCACAACACCTGTGTCCTGATTTTTCATAATAAAAAACAATTGCTCTGTGGAAGATAAACATTTTCTTCAGTAGGCCTATATTGAACCTGACTTAATTTTAATTAGCTGCTAGTAATATTTGTACATTGTTCGTATGTGAACATTTAGTGATCCGCACAGAAAAAAAGAACAATCTTCTTTGACAATTTGCACAACATTGTTCAAGATGTGTGTAATATAAAATAGTGTGTGTAATGATTTTCCATGCCTGTCAGTTTTTAAAGCAAAGTTTAAAGAAATGCTTTTTCATTGCCAGTTATGATTTTTGCCATTTTTTGGGAACATGGATCTTCAATAAAATGTTGTTTATGTGTTTGAAGTAATCTACCTAATATGGTTCTTTTTTAAACAATTACACCCTCCCATATACACGTTCATGTACAAGCCATCTAGGTATAGGTTTATGAAAAGACTTAATGGATTACCACTGAGATTCAGTAGAGTTACATGTATAAACCAAACAGATGGCAGGAATGATGTCTTTGAAGTGTATACAGTCTCTCGGGCTCTCTTACAAACAACCTGGTTGCCATGTCTAGGCTCTCCCATACACACTGTTAGAATAATAAATAAAATCACTTGCACTACATGCAGTTATGTTGAGGAGACCGAATCAGAGTATTCTGTGTAATCGGCATTGATCAATAATGTGTTAGGTTGACATTTCGTTCTTTATACCAAGCGAAACTTATCCTTATAATGTTGTTGGATTTGTATAGTCTAACATGCTACCTGTACAAAGGTCTTCTTTATATAGCATCCACTTTTCTATAAAGGACATTTCAGATTCGTCCGTTCTGTCTACAACTCTGTGTATTTCAACTTGTGTAATTAAAAATGTCATTCCGACTGTGTTCTAACTTTATATAAATCCTTGTAAACGATGGGTATTAATGTCTGTAATTATTTGCATTTTTGCATTTTAATTTAACTGTGAAAATAACAATCACGCAAACAAACATGGAATTACCTAAATGTCCTGCAATTAAAATTTTACTAATTATATATATTTTTTTAACATTTATTATTATTTTTATTTAAAATATTTTTTTTTACATTGAATATAAACTGATTTTATGAGTCCCAACTGGGTCTGGTTTACCGTACATTATGTCTACTGTAGTAGTATTTCACCAGGAATTGTACCCAAGTTTGCATAATAAGTCCATTCTGATAGCAACATGTTGAATATTAACAGTGTAAGTGTGAAAAAATGCCTTTGTTCATGGAACCAGTGCCTTTTACTTATAGAGGGCAAAAGCAGAGAAGAAAAAGATACTTTCACAAATTATTGGGGAGTGGGGTGGTAGCCTGGGAGAGGGGAGGAGGTGGAGGTTCTGGCCCTGTTATTAAAGCAGATGTGTTCGAGTGTTCTCACCTAAGAGCACTCAAAGGTTTGGCAGCAATTCCTCATACACAGACGTGAAAGTCTGTCCAATATGTCTCACTGATACTCATGGCTGTGAATCCTGTTTTTATGTACTGCTAGATCACTTCCAGCTTTCCCCACTTCTGTCTTTGTCGGTCCATATGGAAGCCATCATCTCCCACCTTACCTCCAACCAACTGAACTCTCAATACTTTGAGGAAAATAAGAGGCAAAGAAAACGGGCAACCATGCAGTTTGTCTGTAGAATCGGTCTGGTGTATTAATATTTTTCATAAATTTGAAAGGGGGAGTTTAATCAGTGTGAGAGCATCTGCCTGAGGTTCAAGTGGCTTAAGGATCGATACTCAAAAGTGGATCTGTTGGGCTATTTGAAGTTCCAACTAGTGATCCATGACTGGCTTATCAAAGGCTGTGGTGTGTGCTATCCTGCCTGTGTATTAGTGCTCATAAAAAAAAACCTTGCTGTTATTCAGTAAGAGTAGCCTATATGGTGGCTGCAGGTTATTTGTGAGACCATGTGTCAACATAATAGTGCGTTTGACATTATATAGCCTCTGATTATGTATTATGACATGCTCCCGCATTATCACTCAACTTTACATACGGTAAACATCTTAATAATTTATTTTTTGTGCTAAATATTTATATCTAGAAACAAAGCGTAAAAACTTTACATTTACAATTGTTGTAAGTCTTATGTCCAAGACGAATACATTCATATTCATATCTTATTCATCTATTGTTAACCCATAGTGGCAGCTTCTTGCAATACAAGAACATAGCCACAATTATATTCAATCATAGTTGTAGGAAGAAAATTACGTTTAGCTAATAAAGCTTAGCTGTTGAGAAAACATAATTTGACTTGCCCACATCTGCCTCACACTACCATATGGTTTCCACAAGCTGAGGATTTAGAAACTGGCCTCTAGTGAATATTTCTTGGCAATGGAGCCTAAGCCAGAATCCATCAAAGGATTGAAATACACTTACACAAACACGCTATGGACTAGCAAGTCATAATTTTGTTATGAACAAGATTAGCCGCAGCAATGAAAATAACTAGCGGGCTTTTATGCAGCAGTTCACAAACAGTGGAACGGTTTTTAAAGCCTTCTATTCCCAGCTATTATTTTTGTATCATTATGCAGATGGGGACTGTTTTGGTGGTAGTATAGAATTATTATTTGATGGCACATGTTCTAAATTAATATTTTTAATGTTAAAATTATTTACAATGGAGCCTTGCCAATGATTTGTATTTTACAAATAGATGAGTGGTGAGTGGGAGGAGGAAAATATTAAACAACTCTAGATATTAGTTTCACTTCCTCCTAAAATAGTTTGTCTCCGGTATAATACATAACATTGTCAATTCATGTAATATGCAGTCACGTTCATTATTATTTTTTATTTGAAAGGGCAGGATACACTTAACTTTGGTGAACACGTGTCAAGGCCATCTTGACTTTGTCATGAAGTCCCTTTGAGTGTACTTTGTGTGGAGATATGCATTTGGCTATCTATATGTCTAGTCTATTGGACAGTGTACATAAAATAGTAATTTGCGCATGTTAAAAAGTATCCTATACGATTGCAATAGCTTTTAGAAACCACATAATTGTATGTTCCAATTTGAAGCGTAGTGTTTATCTGCTAACTATATACTGGTAATGTGATGGTATAATCTTAAACATTCCAGACTTTCCTTTCAAAATACTTTCCTTTCAAATATTGGACCTTTTTGGAAGAAATGAATCTGTTTGCAAATCCTGAATATTAACAAAACCAATTCTGTCAGATGGTTTTGGCACCTGATTTATCTGTTTTCTTATGCATTTAAACTATGTTGATACACTGATGAGGGAATTTATTTCAAACAGTCCGTAAAAGATTTATGCATATTTTTAATAAAGAAAATTCCATTTGGTCTCTTCACTTGGATGTGTGTCAACATTTTTCTCTTCAATATTATTATTTATGGCATCTTTTCAACTTCATTTCAAAAGCAGATGACATATTGCAATAACAGAAAAGAGTTTGGGTCAGAGTTCAAACTCTCAATAAGTTTTAATAGTCTGAGCTGTGTGTGTTAAGTCTTAGAGTTTATTTGCTTTTATTAAGGTTTTGGATAGGTATTACGCTGCCTTTGACATGAACAAGAAAGCGAACAATAAAGGCAATGTTGTCTGGAGGTATACATTTAAATTGCTGCATCAATATAAATATTTTGCATGGCTTTTCCAGCCACATATTTTTTTATTGCTTTATAACTGGGGTAGGTTCCTCATACCCAAGCCATATTGAATTTGTAAGGAAGGCAAGGTTTTCTGTTAACAAGTCGCCACTGATAATGATAGTTATAAACTCTGTTGTGACCATTTCCAATGAAAAGGACCATATACAACAGGGCAGATGTTAGTATTAGTATGAGAGATGAAATAGATGTATGATCTAAATGTTGTATAACTAAAAGTGTTTGACATCGACTTACTCAACATGGGAACCAAGCAACATTAAAGAAAGATTATATTCTATTTGTTACAGAATGCAAACTTTTGCTCTTTTAAACAATATTGTATTCTGTATAGATAGGGAGTGGGTCATAGCGCAGTGCAAGAGCATCTGCCTGAGGTTCGATGGGTTGAACGATCGATCGTCAATGGACCTTTTGGGTCATGACCTATTCAAACCAGTGATCCACGACTGGTCCATCAAGGGCCATTGTGTGTGCTATCTTGTCTGTGAGAGAGTGCACATAAAATATCCTTTGCTGTTGTGACCAATTGTCAATATAACCATGCATTTGACATCCAATAACTGCTGATTAATAATCAATGTGATCCAGTGGCATCGTTAAATAAACAAACTTTTTGTTTTGTTTAAATTTTGTTCCATACTGACATGTATCTCCTTTTGTTATGTGCAGTCACAGATGGCCATCTCTTTGGAAATTCATCTTCCTTAATTCCACCACTGTTTCTGGTGCACCCACTGTTTGTCCTACACACCTCACTGCCTTCTATCATGGTCACATCCTTATAACAGATGGATAGTTTTACACTGTGAAATAAAGTGATCTTTTATTCCTCACTACCTCATTAACGGGCGAAAAGTGCTCGCAGGTCATGTGTTCATGGTGAGGATATTGAGGAGGAATATTAATAACATTACATGTATTAAGAAAGTACATGACATTGTATATAGTCAGCAGTACAACTGTCCATCCACTTCATCTTTCCACATCCGTCACGATTTCAGTTTTATTTTACAATACAATACATGATTAAATTATGTAATATTCTTTTTTAATCCTTTATGATTAAATTGATATTGCTTTGCATGTTTTAAAGTGGTCATCGATATAACTAGCATTATGGTTATGCCTGATTTGGTCCTGTTTTATCATCTTCGTGAGAAGAAAAACATGTAATGTCCTATATTTCAGTTGAAATGGTCCAGTTTAATGAGATACGAAAAGGTCATGTTATATATTTGAGTTGATTGGGTTTGATGAACCTAGTTCCCAAATACACATATTATATTGAAGTGAATAATGGTCATGTGCCAGGTCTCATTAGCATCCATAGACCTTGGTATCGGGGTGATGTCCATTGTCCAGCCAGAGGGCAGACAGCGGGTTTTGTCCAGTCTGCTTTATGGATGAGATATCAGCATTGTCCCAGGCTGATTTAATGCCGGAATGAAGCATTCAACATGTCCATGATTAAGCACATCACAGAATTTATATTGGTTGTAATGGTTTTAAGTTTGACCAGAGGAGTCCTGCTGGCAGGCCATTATGCAAGTTTTACAAGGCTCAGTGCCATAAAATTACATCTGTGGCAAGAAAGAGAGATTATGGCCAGATCAGAATGGGACATTTGACCCACAGATAAAATTTGAATGCTGTTTTCGTTATGCTGGCAAGTGCTAATGCTGTAATTCACAGTATAATCATCGGTGAAATCTGACAGCCATGAATTTGGTTGTGAATCATTTGTCAAACTTAAAGTAGTGGATTTATTATCATGGCCATCATTATGTTGAAATACAGAATCCATAATTACAGGAATATTTTCAACAAACCTGTTTTCGGACACAATTTTATTTAAGTTACATGATACAAGAAGAATTTTTCGTTTTCTTTCATTAATTAAAATAGTGTACAAAATAGGATTTGATCATTGATAGCATGTCATTAACCTGAAAACGTTTACATTATAATTATATCCCTTTAGAGGTTGGATGTAAAAAGTTAGTCTTTACGGGTATGTGTGATTGATAGTGCTGGGATGTCTGATGCTTTGGAAAAGTTGAACATCTTTCAAAATAATTAAATTTGGCCCAGCTCATACGAAAATGATTCCTGTCTTGAAAGCACCAAGGGGTTAATAATACTAAAGATATTCTTTCTTTTAAGTCATGAACTTTCTTTAAAACCATCAATTGTTTTTGTCGCTCTGATATAAATGATCATGTTTGAATGAGTGCTATAATTTAAGGATTAAACATAAACTCCTTTTTAATCTACAAGCGGGGGAAAAAAAACCCAACTTCATTCTTTCTGTGGAAGTTCCAAAAGTACTCAGCTATGGTAGAGTTAACATAGTGATATGCTAACTAGTGGTTGACATTTTGAAAACTGGCATGCATGCCATTCTGTTAGTTGAGTTATTGTTTTAGCACAGCATAAACAATAGGCCAGGCAAAGGGAACAACAATATAAATCAAACACTAATCTCATCTAATACCTAGCCTTGCCACAAGGCATTAAGACATACCGGTATCTTGTTGAATCTTATACATAATAGTTTACTGTTACATATTACAAATTAACACCTATATGCAATTGCTAAGATATCCACTGTAGTCACATCTGAAATGTAACATTGGGTACAAGTACAATATAACAAAGCCAAAGTGAAATAACTTTCTCCTGGCATGTACATGTATATCCTGCTAATACTAAGGTCATGCATGCTGCTTCATTTTGACTGAAGGGCAATTTTAAATTCGACTAAATATTTACATTGTGAAAGAAGTTCTTTGATGTTTGTTTCATATAGTTTCCATATTTCTGTTGGGAATGTTTTGATAGGAAGTTCTCGAGTTACTTCGTATAATCTAATTCTGAAATTGTTTCGTTAGTGTGCTTGGTCTGTGCATCTTGTGGTGGTCATTTTTGTTCACTTTGACTTTAGCAGTTACTGTTTACTGCACCATCCATCCATCCATCCATCCATCCATCCATCCATCCATCCATCCATCCATCAATCCATCCATCCATCCATCCATCCATCCATCCATCCATCCATCCATCCATCCATCCATCCATCCATCCATCCATCCAACCATCCATCCATCCATCCATCTTTCCAACCAACCATCCATCCATCAAACCATCCATCTTTTCATCCAACCATCCATCCATCCAACATCCATCCAATTAAAATTATCTTTAACATATTAAATGATGTAACAGGATGAATAAAAACCAAATAAAAAATATTGCATTGTATATGCTGGCCTTTAGAATCATACCAGTAGAATAGCCAATAATTAAATGTAGACATACATTAAATGTATTTGTCACTAGATCTTAAAAACTAGACATTTTATCTTGGAATTAATAACCTAAATTATGATCGTTAAGAAACGCATATTTCTGAAGAATTTTTTTTAATTATGTGTATTCATTTCTTTGATGTTAAGTCTTTCACTTTACCTGGTAACTGATTCTTAAATGTAATTATCTTGGCAACGATACATCTTGTCTATTTCAAAGACGTTATACATCTAATAGTAAATTAAGCTCAGAACGGAACTTCCAGCTTCCTTGCATTGAAATAAAAATAGATGTTAAAAAAGCTAGGAACGTAGGTTGCTTGGCTGTCAGTGTGTTTTGAATGGAAGTATTATAGGAGTAATGGATGCTGTTATTGATGGAGAACGAAGTTATGAATGGGAGTGATTGCTTGGTATCACTGGAGAATGTGTGTTTTAAATAGTGTTGATGTTGTGGTTATCAGTGGAAAGAGTGTGTTTTAAATAGAAGTGGTGTTATGTGGGTATCGGTGTTATGTGGGTATCGGTGTTATGTGGGTGTCGGTGTTATGTGGGTATCACTGGAGTAACATATATGTACACAGGTGTTAAGTTCGTAAAGCTGTCAGTCATTTCTTAATCATTTGACAATACTGAATACGCCTACTTTTGGCAGAAGATTTAAACATACTTGAAACTTAAGATGATTGTTTTATCATTGCTATGTCTTCTTACAAACAGTCACTTTTATTACCTGTTTACTTGATTGGTCCTTTGTTTTTAGCTTGGGTCATTCTCTTTTTAGCTCACCTGTGTTAGTCTGTTTTTTACCTTGCCAGTCTGTGTGTTTTATTCCCCTGAGGAAGTTTAAATTTATTTTAGACGAAACGTTGGGTTTTTTAGATAGTTTTTAAGACATTTTTAACATATTTTATATGTCTTCTTATAACAAGTATAAAACATTTTTGCTAATTATACTTAAAATTTTATTTTAATTTAAAATTTTGTTCTCACGTAACATACAGGGAACAGTGTTTTTCTAACCTTAATCACATTTAGCAAATAGTTGATATAATGTTCTCTTTTTGCTATTGATATTTGATTTCCAATTTTAATGAGAAGAATGAAAAAAAGGTCCATGCATATAAAACTCTTGATGGAAAGGGAACATCTTCAACAGCTTAGTTTATGGTTGGCATCCATTTATCATTTACAGTACTTTACAAAATATATACAAATATATCTATGTAATAATTGTTTGTGATTAGCAAAATGTTGTTTACCATTACTGGTACCTGTTAGTTGCAAGTGCTGACCTGACTGGGAGCTTTACAACATGTTAATGGCCGTCATGTCAGTGGTTGGCCAAGTGGAAAATACTGCTCTCCAAAACTCTATTGGCTTTCACTAAATTAACCAAACTGCCTGGATAACTGCCAGACCCATTATTTTTACAATTCTGCATGCTATAGTTGATCAGATGTTGTGTTCATCTCCGCTTGATTGCTTTCTCGATACACTGGGGTACAAAGGTTCTCTGCTATGATTGGACAGTGTCAGGAGATATTAATGAAATAAAATGTTTTGAATCATCGACTAAGTAGATCTTTTCAAGATGCAGTTAGCGTTATGAATGACTTTTTTTTTTACCATTTTTTATAGTTCGATTTATTGAGATTTAAAATTATTTCAAAATATTTTGTTTAACGATCTTGAGGTGGTGGTAAAATATATTTTAAAAATAAATTATACTTGATACAAAGTTTGTTAGTTCTTTGTTCACTACATGTTTTTAACAGATAGGGATTAAGCATATAATATTATGATACTGTATAAATAAAAGTCCTTTTATATGACATGCTATTAAAACCAACTGACTAGAACTTTGCTGTAATCCTGGTGTGTTCTTTTTCGTCATTGTTGTATTTTAACAGTCACCAAACCAATAGAACACATTCATATAATGAATTAAAGATATCAGTTTCATTCCTAAATTATCAACACAATGGTTTCAACAATATTTCACTTCACCAATTAAAATGGAAATACCCAATAGACAAAATGTGTGCAATTCCAATGGACACTACATATACAGTCAAAACTGTCCCCAAATCATCAACTTTGGTGTATTATGACCTTTTTTAAGTAGCTTAGATGGCCGATTAAGACAGTTTTGACTGTTTAATTAGATGTAAAACTATTTCATATTATATGGAGTTGATAAAGGCTGTGTTCCGTGAGTATGGACAATCCTGTCTACAGTCTGTTGTTTAAGCTCTTGGTGTAGCCAACAATGATATTGCAGATTTGGTTGGAGTTTCTTCCATGGTCTTTATGGTTCTATAATGCAACCTGCATTAATGATCACTTCTACAACCTTTAGCCAGTCAGGTCTTTCTCCTGACATTCCTCCCATCCCGACCTACATCCAGACAAACCTCCGTGCCAACCTATAGCCGTCCGGGTCCCCTCTTCCTCCTGACATCCCTCACGTCCAGACTGACATTCAAGCCAACCTCCAGACTGACTTCCTGTCCAGACCAGAATGACCTTCAGACTGACTCTGTCCCTGTTCCTATTGACCTCTCCCGACCAGACCTACATGGAGACTGACCTTCAGAAAGACAGACAGACAGACTTCCAACCACAGCACAAAAACTAACCCCAAAATCATCTGAAAACATACAAGTGATGAACGTTAGTGTTTGAGGACAAGTGATGTTTATTGTTTAATCCAGACAGGTACAAGGTAAATGGGACTGAGCGTAACCTAGTATGATAATACTGCAATTATTTCTCTTCCTTTTATGGCATATCCTGTGGAGTTGACATATTTTTCAAAAGGCCCCTGTGATCTTGTATGATAGAGTTACGCCAAGCTATCTAACTTCAGCCTTATCCAACTATATCACATTTCCAGGCATGTCTTGGTATAAAAAGTCTGTGTTTGACCTCCGACCTGCCTTGCCTGTATCATGTGTAGAAACAAAGCCATGTATACAGTTTAATGTTCATCACATCTGAAAGAAAGATTTAGCAGTTGTTTGCTCAGATTGATGTAGCAGTTTGTATGTTCACAAAACTCATTATGCTGTTGAAATTAATGGTGAGGTGTTTGCACAATGTCAGAAGGCCAGGCAGGCCTGGTGGCAACCTATGGGACTGGATATTCAATTGAGATCAGGCTGTTTATTTTCCCCAGATAAGAACCTTTTGAATGTTTGCACTTTGGTGACCCATAGATGCTGTCAAGTGCAGTTTAATACATGTATTATACTGTGCATTCAAACCAACATGAAAGATCTAAATGTGCATGTTAAAGTGCAGTTTAATACTTGTATTATACTGTGCATTCAAATGAATATGAAAGATCTAAATGTGCATTCTAAAGAATATATACAACAGCAGCAATATGCTTTCAAGTACGGTAGCTCTAATTTAATATTCGTCAGTTCAATTGGAATATTCATATTCTAGCTACAGCTTTAATAACCTTTTAAATATACCTAATTGTTTTTGACATCACATACTGTGATGAAAGTTGATTTATTATAAATGATCAAATTAGGTAGCCAAAAATAGGATCGTCATAGCAATTGCTAATATTTCGTGATATTAAAAGTTAGAAAGTGACACTATATTGAGTATACATGTATACATGTACTTCAATAAGTATGTATCATTAATCAGCTGACATCAATGATTTTTAATGTCACTTAATTTAACGTCACTTAATTAACTGTTAGTATAATGCTATGTACATAGTTTTTTTCACAAGAATACTGTCTGCCAAAAGGTACTTTTTGTTCCAGATAATAATAAATTAAAAAGTGTGATGTTAATGAATGTGACCAATAGAAAATGAGTATTATGTTATCTTTTTATCAACTTGATAACTCCTAAAAACAATAACAATATGTGAATAATTACATTGCTAATGTTGCTATCATCTGTGTTTGCTTACAGACGTCAGGAGGTGTTCCAGTGGCAGTTTGAGATCGATGACGACGTCAAGGGTGAGGAAACTGGTAGAATTATCTGGACTATCGACTACGAAAAAAATGCACCTTCGCTACAGTCATATTATCCTGCAAGAAACTCGCGGGTCACAACACGACTTCAGATTGCCAAGAGGCATCAAGAATGGACTGTCCCCGTTTTGAAGGTGACTTGTTTTCTTCCTTTATTACCGTATATCTGGAGGCCTGAAATATGTCATTTATTTGAATGTTCACAATTTTAACGATAAAATTATATTATTGAAGTGTGCAGCTATCTTTGTTAAAATCTAGTAACAATCACAGAATAAAGAAAACAGTTTTTGGACACCTGACTAAATAGCCTGACTTGATGATTGTGGCTATAAAAACCACCAGCTGTGGCTGTAACCTCTTTTATTTCACCGTCACCTACATAGATTTATAGGTTATGACCAGTTTCTCTTAAAAGGACATCTTAAGATGTTTGCTATCATATGTATGCATCTTGTGGCTAAAGAGCCTTTTAAAACAATATTTTTTACAAAAATTTTACTTGTATTTTATTGCTTAGTGTATGAAGAAAAAATATGTAAATCCATTGCATCTATGTTTATTTATAATTATTATCCATTGCCTTTTGCATGCAATAATTTGTTACTTAGAAAATTAATGTATGCAAAAGTTCATTTTAATTTGATACGTAACAAATAACAGCAAGGGATCTTTCATGTGCACTTTCCCATAGGCATGATAGCACACACCACAGTCGTAGATCACTGGTTGGAATGGGAAACAATCCAATGGGTCCACTGAGGAGGATTGATCCGTCTACCTATCGAACCACAGGCAGACGCTCATGCGCTGAGCTACGTCCCGCTCCCACAATAACATTAGATGCTCATGTGATGACTCAGGAATGTCCCTTTAAGTTGATCATCATGTTGTTCAGGTTATGAATGATGCAGATAATTTCATGTTGGTTATCCTATGCTGAGCATGATTCAGTTATCATGGTGACAACTTGATTTGAATCATGTGACTGTCTACAGTCTGTATTGATGTTCAGCCATATTATCAATATAGCTCTCTATTTGTCGATTGATTTTTTGTTAAGATATCTTTGTGTTGATCACTTTAGTTTCTCTGCAGTTGATGAGGTCTTGAGAGGCCTTGTTTAGGGTTTTCATTATCGTATACATACCTTTTGGAAGGTAATTTCGCACATTTGAACGACATAATTTTATATGAACAATTTTAATGGAAATTAAATTGTGATTTTTGGTTCAAAATTTGACGATATAAAACTGAAAATTCTTTTAAAAAATATCTAAAAACAAAATGCTAACTTTCATCCTTAAAAAAATTTGAAATTGAATTTGAGAACACATATTATTTTTTAAAATTGGTGTCATGCAAAGACAATTTTCCACAATCAGATTTTTTAAATTTAAACGAATTATAATTCTGTGGAATTAACTTTTATAATAAATAATAGATAATGCAAAATTTGTCAATCACTTTTTCATATAGTTTCATTGAAACAGTGTATTTCATTCTAAACAATATGTATGCCATCCTTAGAACCTCTACCTATATTTTGCAATGATATGGGGTTTTTTCAGAACAAAGTTATATAAATGTATTATATAATATGATTTGAAGCTCAAATGAACGTGCACAAAACTAAATAAACGAAATTAAATAGACAAATAAGCACAACAATAATAAATATTATTAGCATATCAAATTTAAAAAAAATCTTATTTGCACAAGTGAGATTCGAACCTACTGTACCAGTTCGCATGACACATTGATTGTCTTGTATTTTGTGTTGAGATTATAAACAGTGTTGGCAGAATGGAGAAATGAACAAATGTCCACTTGTGATATGGCTGGGGGCCAAAGTTGGGTGAAAAAGCTTTGATCAAATTCCTAATGGAAAATGTATAAATCTTCAAACGATTCATGTTGCCATTGTCTTTGATTGAATGAAGCCATCAGGAAATCATGTGTGCTCTATCTTCCTCATTAGGAACTGTAGCCAATTTTGGACATCAAAAGATTTGGCAGATATTATATTTTTATTCTGTATTGATGTGACAAGGGGCAGATTGAACTATTGACAGTGGTATGGCTCAACCAGAATTTTGATAGACAGAACCTCCAGGATAAATTTAGATCATTAAAGTTTACGATTGAAATGGTTATGAAGTTTAAGGGGTGGAAAACACCACAAATTGCAAAAAATTTCAAAACATTTTTTTTCAACTATCATATTTTAAATTCTTGATCTAATTTTATTTAGATTCATAAAAAGAGTAAATTGTTACTATTTTCAAAAGTTTTTTATTTTTATGCTAAGATTAATTTTAAAACTAAAAGTTATCTACAAAAAAACTTACTTTACAACTTCTTGAGCAGAGTCATGGGCATAACATGATTTGGCCATTGGGCAAGGGATGATGGGGACAGGCGTGTGTGGGGTGGTGGTGTGAGTTCGAATGTGAATGCAGCAAATACCAGCACAGAAAGCAGCACATACCAGTCTTTGATGGGTTTTTTTTATTAACACTGACACAGAGAAGACAGCACATGCCACAGTCTTTGGTTTCCTTATACTGTATAACTTATATACCAATGTATAGAAGATGGCACATACCAGTCTTTGATGGTTTTCTTATAAACCCTGATATATAGAGGACAGCACATACCACAGACTTTGGTGGTTTTCTTATTAACCCTGACACAGAGAAGACAGCACATACCACAGTCTTTGGTGGTTTTCTTATATACCCTGAAAGACCACGGCACATACCACAGTCTTATGGAACTGGATGCCCTGCCACCGATTTTGTTAACGATCTCATTCGTAGCACATTTCATTTTACACCACCAACTGTCTGAGTTCCCATGTGTAACATACCCAATGGAATTAACTGAGGAATTCGGAGGCTAATTCTAAACTTGATTGTTATTATCAATAGTTCTGTGGTGATTGTTCCACTAGACAACATGCATCACTATTCCTCCTGAAAACAACATCATATTTCTTACTTTGGATCATATTCAAATTTCTATTATTTTTTATATAACTAAAATGTCTTCATTAAATTTGAGATATTTGGATGACCAATATGTTTATAATTTTTAATGGACGTTTTTTCTATTTTTTCCAGGATCATGAGATTCTCAACACGGCCATTTTGACTGGCAGACGGTCTTTATATCCTCTACATATCTTTTCTGTAAACGACATCGGAGCATTTCATGATGTCACTCACATGACAGCCTGTCATTCGTCAGATCATGATGTTCTTAAGGTTTGTACAATCCAACAGTTTTTAATGAATGTAGCGCATTTATTAACGAGAAAGAACCATTGCTAAACATAAAGATACATTTTTTTTAATTTAATCGCATTACCACTGTAGTACATTTTTATTGGTTAATATTATTTTTCAAGATGTTTGTAACACAGGTCTGATTGGATCATCCTTTCAATATGCCGCATTGTTATATTTTGCCAGAGATTTTTTAAAAACACTGAAAATGGAGTTTACGAGTATTTAAATATAAGTCAAGTTGTAAATGAGCAATAAAGTCCTACACTGTCTCAAATGAAACACACACACTTTAAAATATATGGCTATGATAAACGTGTTAAAAATGTAAATGCAATTTCAACAGAATGGTTATAAAACACTGACTGGAAACCATAATTCACCACATTAGCTTGTATACACTTTATTGTCACTAAAAGTGGAATTGGGGCATCATATATATATAATACTAATAGATCATAAAATTATCATTCTTGTGAACACTAGACAGTAGACATGCTTAATGAGTAAACATCTAAGCCATATAATTTGATATAAATACATGTTTTAAGTGAGATGTTGTTGCCAATAGGTGTTGCCTGATTGTTCCATGATCTACATCAATGGTAACGAGACTCGTGGATCGCATAACGTCACGGTGATAGCGAAGACGGGAATACACACAACGTTCCTGTACCTGCGGGTTTGGGTGCCAGAGAGTCGGCTCGACATTCAGCTCTCCGATAACAAACTCAGTCAGATTCGAGGATGGAAGATCCCCAAATACAGTTCCCGCAGGTGAGTGTGTTTATATTGGCCAACTTCGGGATGATCTTGGTACATGTAATTGAAAATGATATTGGCTGATATTGGGAAGCTATTGGTTATTGAAAGTGAGGTTGTCACCTGCTAATTTAAGGCCAGTCCACCTGAAAGTAGGGGTAGGAAGATCAGAGGAGGCACTTGCACCTCCAATAATTTGATGACGAATTTTTTACATTCTGTGGCGTCACTTTCTGGTGGTGTTTGTTGGGGGTGGGGAGGGGGTTTTGGAAGATTTCCTAGGATATAGCCCAGTGGCATGCTTGTTCTGTTCCTCTGTATCATGATCATTAGTATTGGCTAATTGATCCTTTGCCAGCTTAATGAAAAAGAAAAATGGAAGCGATCTAGAAATGTGAGGATACGTGTACTTCATTCACATTGGGTGTACCGTACTTATTTGTCTAATTAGGGTTTATTTCACAGATAATTTCATAAAACAAATGGAAAGAGGACATTTATAATATGGACATGCACATTTTGTTAACTGTTGCCTACAGACAGATATCATGTTGCTGTAGCAGCCCAGATGTTGAAATATAATTTTTTATTAAAACCATATGTGTATTTCAAATTTTATCTTTATCACGTTCTCCTTTGATTCGGTTCTATTAATTTTCATGTAGATTACCGTATGTATCTGCAGTTGTTTGTGTGTTTATCAATTAGATAATCACGTCTCATGGGAAGTCTTCCTTCTGATAGGACAGAACCCCATGTGATATCATTTGAGAATTAAGAACAAATTCTTTGATCGTAAAGCATGTCAAATTGTGAAATGAGTGTAAATAAAATAAATATCTTTACTGTTGTTCAGTACGCTTATCTCATTATTTCACAGAGTTATCTCTCAATCGCTCTGGTGTGAGGAGCTTTGATGTGGCTAGATTATTATTTAGGTTTTTAATACCCTGTCAGGTGGCAAGCTGCTGTAAACCTTCCAATGCATAGACATAAAGAAAATTAATTTTCTCTATCACTACACCAGCTACAAGGTGTCAAATATGAGCTTTATTAATTATGATATACATTGATACATGGAATGAACTTTAATTAGATATAAACATGTAAATAAATTATACCTAACAAACTAACTAACTAAATGGAATGAACTTTGAATTAGCAACAAAATGAGTTCTTTTAAATTTGTTTACGAGATGTTAGACTACATGCTACGTCTTTCCCACGTTTAAACATATAAATTAAATCAGGTTCTATTTAGGTGTAAAACTGAAGACAATTTAAAACTATGTTGTACAAGAAACACAATGTCTACCTTCAAAATACATGTAGCTGACAATTTATATGGCTTTAGTTAACCAGATGTGGACGATGGTCGGTATAAGTAGAAGTACACACCTATCCATTAAAAATCCCTTATGCCATGAATGGCTTTCGAACTGAGTATCCACCCGGAGTCTTAAACCTGACGCGTTTAACCACTGCATCACAGCGGCCCGTACCATCAAGACAATTAATTTTGCTGTTGATTTTATAAGTCTTACATCCTCCACAGTGCAAAACATTTTTATGGGCTATTTTCCATTCTAGCCAGTGAAACACGTCTGGTTTATCAAATTCGGTGTTGTGTGCTATTCTGTCTATGGGATAATGCACATAAAAGACCCCTTGCTGTTTTTCGGCAAGAGTAGCCCATGAAGCGGTGACAGCGGGTTTCCTCTGTGACCATGTGTCAATATAACCATGCTTCTGGCGTCCAAAAACCGCTGATTTATACTCGATGTGTTTCTAGTGGCGTCGTTAAATAAAACAAACTTTACTTTAGTTCCTAATAAACAAGCAAAAATAACAGCGCCCATTATTTAAGTTAATGCACTTCTTTTTAAAATAGCACAAACATAATAATAACAGAACATACTTTTATCTCAGGGTTGAAACTGTCAACATGCTCGTGTACAAACTAACCGTGAAACGTATTCGGGTTTTTTTGTCATCTTGCTTCCTCGTGCATAGTAAGTGTTATTTGAAACGCGTGTATCTTCGAGTTTTTTTAATGTAATTGTCATACGAACTGTGAAACTACATTGTATCTGTAAAGGAATCATTCTCGTGCAGTAGGCCTAAAAAAGCCTAACATCGTACACGGAAGTAGTCCGGCTTCACAAGTAAATATAGACTTGTCGAGGGAAATACAGAATGTTGTAATAATTTACTTCTTGTATCGAAGGCTGTATTTACATCGTAAGATTGAATGGTTATGTAATAAAATGTTTTATAGACCCAAGAAACTGACAATGACTGAGGCCGAAGGTTTTTCAGTTATCATGCGGAAGTAAAAATAGAAATATCACCAATAAAACTATTTTTCAATAATTGGAAACATGTTTTGTAACTTGATCAAATAATTAATTACATTTACACGATTCATTTTGTAACTCAATATTTATACCGAATGAATGAATAAATAAATATATGTTTAAGGACACACTTGGGCACACACACACACACACACACACACACACACACACACACACACACACACACACACACACACACACACACACACAC
>JAULBR010001125.1:0-16376 GCA_032355825.1 Melanodrymia aurantiaca
ATTCCAGTAGTTGCTTTTCCATTCTCCATCCAGTAGGAAAAACTGCTAATCACAATTTTAAAAACAAATTGCACCCTCCTTACAATTACAACCTAATTTAAAAAAAACGTAATTACATTTTATTTGTTTTCGTTAGCGAAAGTTAAATTGCTCTATCAAGCAAATGCATGTAATACATATTATGTTGATAACATATATGTAACAATTATGTAAATGCACGTTATTTTGGACCTTTTAATAGAACTCAAATATTTGATTTCTTAAATAGATTTTGTCAATAATGTGTATTAGGATTCATGTTCAATTTATTTCTTCCCAAATACATGTATGTTAAATTAGGTAGTAGATATAGAGAACTCATTAAAACATAGCAATATTTGTATTTGTTTTCAATTAAAAATATAACATTGTTTTATGCATAGTTATAGCTCAATGCAACAACTCAAGCAAGAATTCTTTAGAATTTAATATTCCTGGTAATCAGCAACTATACGACAGACAAAAGCCAATTGAGGGGGGACAAAGGCCTGAGCAATCACATTACACAAAGACTTGTAAGTACTCTTGTGGCAGTCTCTTAGTCATCGGGCAAGCCAAGCGAATTCAATTAATTAAAATAATGGGAATGATGAGTCAAAATGTCACATAGATTCTCAACTGAAAGTGATGATGGGCTGTTTATGACACATGTAGGCATATCACAGTCCGCGCTCAAACACAAAGCAGGTACTAGAAAAGCGCGCACTAACTATAATCAATGACCCATTCCATTCATCTCGAATCTTACGTCTTAGATTGCACTTAGCACTAAAAATAGGAAAATCTATGGCAAAACCACTAACTTTGAAGGTTATAAAAAGTGACGACACGGAGAAAAAAACACGAGCTTGATTGAGTTTCGCGATGCTTTCTCTCGCCTATTTTGCTTTAATCGATATTTACGAGTCACCCTCAGTAGTTACCATACGTATTATATGTACACAAACACTTTTACTACAAGGGCTGTCACATGCGTAACACATCTTTTGTCAGTTCGCGGGATGCAAAATGCGTCCCCAGATACCGAAAAATGCGCACTTACAAACCTACTACATTTTCTTGTTCATAATCAAAATGTATATAATTTATTGAAAATTAATTCTTATCTCTGCAAGCATATATACATTAGACATTGAATGCGTGTGAAGCCCTAGAGTAGATAACGGCACAGTGCGTCTGCGCTATTATTTTACTACCAATGATAAAGGAACAATGAAGCCAGCCCCGCACGTGCCGATAGTGTATTATGCAAGAATGCGGAAATGACAGCAACAACAGACATGTTTCCGAACATGTAAACCACAAAGCGAAGTGATATTACTATCTGTATAAAATCAAAACACGTGAAAGTAGTTTATACATACCCGAATGTCTTGTAGTGATTTGACAGCTGCTGCTGGACATTATTCGGATCACAGCGCCATTTACATACTACTATTACGTTCGTCACTTTTCGTTTTGATCGACGAAATCAACGGAAGTCGCCGATCTGGCGACGAGCGATATCGGAAAAGAAATGTGGTCGTTGCGCACGCGTACTACTCTACCGGTTGTTTACAAATGGCGGTATACTTGTTGTGTTTGACAGCTGGAGGCGGTGTTCCTATTTTCACGCGCACGAAAGGAGAACTAAAACCTGTAAGATTTTATTCTTATTAGTCAAATCATCCAAGTCTTGATTTAAGCTAATATGAAGTAAAGTAATTCACTAATCGTGATACGCAAAAGCAGTAAAGTTTGTTATGAAAGGGATCGAAACAAAATCTACTCAAATTGTGTATTATCGTGGTGTCTATGTTATCGAGGCATTTGGGGTTTCTGCGATATTGTATAATGTGGTGCCATCTACTGAAAATGATACCAACCAAAAATAGAAACGCTGAAACTCGACCAATGGAGACAAATTAATAAATGTCTTTTTTTTATAAATTTTAGTGTCTCAAACCCTCGATTCAATACATAAATCCTTCGAGAACCAAAGTGTTGAGGATAAGTGAGCAGCAGTCAATGTTTTCATTCCGGTGATAATTACTAAATAATAGATTGGTAATTAACCGAAACGAAGCATGCCTGTCTGGTTTGCTCGGTGTCGGCTTGAAGATATCTGCACAGGGATTCACTACATAAGACATAATCACCTACTTTTAACACTTCGTAGGGATTCCTGGTAACTTCAAAGATCAGATGTAACAAAAAGAAGTGTTTAATTTGTTTCGCTAATGAATGAATGAATCATGTCAATCCTTACTATTGATAATCATTATACATACTTCCATTTATATTTAAATGCTTTCTTCGCTCCCTTCGTTAATAAATATACACATTGTATTTTGTCAAACGCATTATTGTTTTTATATCTTATATTTTATTCATCGTTGTATAATGTGGTACGCAGTATACAGTGATACTAACTATGGAAACTAACAATCAAAATATTTTTTGTGTTATTGTGTAACATAATTGTGAAATTCAATTATCGAAGTTTGGCTGTGTATGCATATGATATATATGTACATATTATGTTGAAAAGAATAGTATATTATAAATACATTATAACTAAATGGTTATATAAATGGTAATAATGGATTAACAGATTATTAAAGCTGGAGAATGAACTCCAAACTTGACCTAAAGTGTAAATAAACACTTTATTGTATATTCTGATTGAACTCCACTACATGTAAAGTGCAAATTAATATGCAATTTTTCAGCTTCCGTTTCCAGTGATAGGATCTCTAAATGCAGTTCATATGTTTGCCAGTAACCATGGCGTCACCTTACAGTCAACCACAACCAATGGGTCAAAGATTGTCTGGAAAGTGTTTCACAAAAGGTAACAGGCTGCAAAATGACCAGGTTCGCAACCGCAAAATGTGATGCAAAATCTTGTGATCGCGATGCAATATTACTACTCATTGTATTTAAGTGCTAATCAAACTGCACTATTTGCTTTTCCATTCCCAAAACTGCTAACCATAATTTTAAAAAGCAAATTTTAGTAATACTGCAGTCTTTGCCACATGAGACAAATTAAAGGCGAGCTGAAGATCACTCTCCTGAAGTGGTGCCAGGCGAGCATTCTCTCTCCTCAGTAAATTTATTACAAAAAAAAATTCTTTTTAGACTAAAAATTAGTCCTGATATTTTGGGTTACCATAATATTCTATAGTGTTTTATTGTGTTTATTTGTTTTGCAATATGAACCTTCTGGCTTTTTGGTCTCATCTCCCATTGTTGGGACCCCCCCCACCCCCCCCCACCGTATCCTTAATGCTAGGGTTCAAGGTTGACAGATATAGGCTATTTGATTACAGAATGTATGTATTCATTTATTTTTGCAGCATAACGTTGATAGTGGTGACGCTAGATGACCATAGTGATGACTGCCACATGTTCAAGCTACTAGACAACATTTTCCAGGCCATGGTCTTCATGTATGGGTTTGATGAGGTGACCAACATCAAGAATGTTGAACGCTTTAAGAGAGAGATCAAGGTATGTGAAAAAGGGACCATGTATAAATGTCATTGTGTTTCACAATCTGAACAATGTTTGGGAGGTGGAGGGGTGGGCGAGGGGGTAAAAACCATGTTTGGATTGCTTTACATGTTAAAAACATCGGTCCACTGTTAATCAATCTTTTATGTAGCGTTATAAAGTGAGAAAGGATGTTTAACCAAATAGTAACTTTGTTCGGATTGTTAGTTATATACGTTAGGTATACGTTATTTATGTGCTTATATCCAATTAAGATTAAAGCACGTCTGTCGTGGTCACACTGTCCAGCTACCTCGACTGTCTGTTCAAGCCAAAAGTTAGTGTTAGTATGAGAGAAGAACGCTGTTACTCCTGTTTGATAAGTAGCAAGGGATCTTTTATATGAACTTTCTCACAGACAGAACAGTACATACTGCAGCCTTTCCTAAATCATTTGTCGACACAGATCCATGTAAGTGGAAGTACACCTACCCACTGAACCTTGCAGAGCACACGCTCTGGGTTGGAGCCGATACTGGGATTAGCAATCCCAAATGCTATGAATGGGATTCGAACCCAGTACTTACCGGTCTTAATCCTAATGTGTTAACCACTGCAATTCAATTTGTGGAACACATTGATATGTACATGTATGCACAATCCCTAAGCACTGTCTGCTCATTTATTGTGAATTTAAAATATGCTTTATACTACAGGGGCGGTGTTCTTGAAGGGGCTTTAGTCTTAAAAATGACTTAGGTCTGTAGAATTTGAACTATGTTATATCTTTACATTTTGGCCATATCCATAAAACGGCTAAAGTCTATATTTTGACTTTTAAAGTCATTAAAACAACTCAAGTCACCTAGACTCCCAGACAATATTTTCGCCTCAGGCATTCTGTAGACTAATATAACATAGAAGTTGCCGCAAAAACATGTTCGATAAAAACTGTGCCTCGATTATTACAATGACATTCTCTTTATAACGATAAAGTGGGAAACAAATGTGGTCATTGTAACAAGGATTGACTGTATGTGCATGAAATAAACCAAGGATTTAACATCAATTTATCATAGTTAGTTATAACTTATTTACGTGCTTATATCCCATCAAGGTTTAAACACATCTGTCATGGTCACACAGTCCAGCTGCCTCCGAATTGATAAGTAGAAAGGGATCTTTTATATGCACTTTTCTGCAGACAGGACAGGACATCCAACGGCCTTTGTTAGCCCAGTTGTGGACTCTGGTCTGTGTAAGTGGATGTACACCTACCCATTGAGCCTTGCGGAGCACTCACTCTGGGTTGGAGTCAGTAATGGGATTAAAACTCCCATATGCTACAGAATTCGAACAATGTTCATCCAGTATGTTGTATAGTGGAGTTTGCTATAACCATGGTTACTAGTGCACCGTTTGATTGCGTTGGACATACATTTCAGACACTTTGAAGGTCATTATGATAATGACTAAAATCATTACTTTTAGGGATATCATGTTAACCTATTAGAACAATAACTTGGTAAACAATATTAATCTAGCATGATTCATCTTAAAATTAAAACCAAAATTAATAATACCATTGGATCAAATGTACGTAGAATTTTATTTTTTTCATAGTATGCTCATCTAGTCTTAAAATTTCAATTATTCTTCAGGACCTATATTGTAGAAACAAAATTATTTCACATGTTATCTTTAATGTATCATATTAGCACATCAGCCCACAAGACTAAACCAAATTCGAATTTGTTTGCTTTTACAATAGTACACTGTCTTGAAATCACCTTCTTTTAGATTATATTTTAGATTTCATATTTTTATTTCAATTGTTACATTTTTCTTCATAAGTGAGTTCCAATCACTATGTGAATATGTGTACATTCAGTGTCAGAAGTTTCATAACTGACAATGGAACGGGCTGGGTTGCATTGACTCAGTCTGAGTAGAATATTTGCTCTGTGGTGAGATCAATAGTAACAGTATATCACATGTAGCTGCTTGAAAGGGAAAAATAGCAGGTGGCACTAAATGTTTAATAAATCTAGCTGTCTCATATGTTTGCACAGTTCTCACTGTGAGATGTACACATCTTGTTATCAAAGTTACCGGTGACCAATCCCCTTTGATTACGCATACTAGGAAGTTATTTTATACCACAATAATAAAATTTATACTCTACTATTAATTTATTGTACAGTGTGAATAAGCATATCAATTCTGTAGGTCACACATGAATTTGTCAAAGAGTAAAAAGGGTAAAATAGTATACCCAAGGCTTAACATTTTTTAAGGGTACAGACCTTCACAGGTTTTTTTTTTGAATATTAAAAATTTGTTGATATATTACTGTGTGACATTCTCCGCGTCAGTAACATTATGAAATACGGTCTCAATTATTTCAATTAATTGTGCAGGCCTGCCAGAGCCAGGGCAGTTGAGGTGCTATGGCCCCCAACTTTTTAAGATGTTCGTGGTTTTTTTGTATCAAATTCAAGCATACTTAGTCATGCTTAATAAACATCATCCCCACTTTAAAAAAATGCTTTGACGTCAATGTTGTGAGGGATATCAAAACATCAAGCTTAAACAATTTCATTACTTTAACGACAGTTTTATCTAAACCATTGCATTTCGTAGCTATTTACTACGGTGGAAGCGGCGATAAAAGAATGAAAGTGGCAAAATCCGTTGACAAATTTTTTAAAGAAAACATCTTTGAAGATGTCTGCACCCCACTCTCCCCCAAGGTACAAAGACACAGTTTCTAGTCTGTGTCCAGGGTGGTGACTGGCTGTTAAACCTGAAACCAGGAATGTAATCTAAATATTTATACACAGCCTGTCATCAGTATTCAATAAGCTTCACGATTTTGTAAAACCAAAAGCCCGCCGTTGATGAAGCTTCCAAGATGACAACATCCTTAATTTATTATCAAAACATTCTTCAGACTTCAATTATCAATATCCGAGTTCGATAGATAGCAATTGCGTGTTTTTTACTGTTCTGAAATGCGACCAATTCAACTTTTTCAACACACGATTACATTATAGAGATACCAAATACCAATCAAATGCAGATGACACATTACCTGCAGTGACAATGTGTTAAAAAAGTTTAATTTCATAGATGATTTACTTTTCTCTATTGGATGGAATATGTGAACATAGTTGCCACAGACAATTTATGATCATTCGTATAAGAATGTGTTGACCTTTTCATAATGGAAAACCGTGGCATTTTATCAATCATTCTATCCTTGTCTAATTTCATAGACAATTACTCAATCCTACCGGTAACTTCTCTGCTATTTTTGAGTGTGTATCCATAGAAAAAGTCAAGAAGTTACGATTCGTAAAGCCTAAAGGGAACGTAATACACTGTTTCTGTCATATAGACTTTCTTAGAAATAAAATAAGTTCTCTGACAGCACATATTCCATGCAAAATCAACCAAAAACCTTATAGTATAAAATTATGCACACTGAATAATTTATAGTTCTACAGTATTGCAGAAGAAAAGACAGAAATTTTGAAGAAATTCACAATACATTGAACAATTATATGTTTTGTTTCCATTTAACAAATTAATTTGATAAAACTTTGGAATGTTTGCTGTTGAGAACAGTATGGGAAAGAGTACACGTGAACTGATGATGTAAAACACGAAATTCAATAATGCATCGGCTAATTAGTTTCTGTATGGAATAGCGAAAACTTTCTATTAACCATTTGAATTCGACGTTTTTAAAACGATCAAAATTTTACGGCAATGCACAATGAACTTTTCTTATGCCATCTTGGATTGTTGTATATTTTAAGGACAGAGCTACATGCCAAACAGTGTTGATGATTTCCATCATTGTCTGGTGTTCTGATGTGAACAATAATAAGAGGTTATTTTATCATTTTTTGTCCAATGTGGAATTTCATTGTCACATGATGAAAATGCATATTGGACAGTCCAATACACATTTTCACCGCACCGTGAAAGAGTACTATAAAATTCCACATTGGATACAAAATTGTATAATAACCTTTTTATTTTATTACACATCGATTGCATAACTAAATAAAGAACAAAAAGGTTCTAAAAGGTCCATTTGGGAATATATTGATGTTTTTATAATATACTCACTATAATTATTAATAGCTATAAAAAGATGTTCGATATGTTGTTGTGTTTCTTAAAATGGTATATTAAACGTCATATTTTTGGAATACAAGGAAGCGGTCTTCTTGGACTGGATTTCAGATTTAAAACAAATGGATTAAACAGAGTGTGTCGACTGGTCAAAACAAACACCAAAATGTGTTTAAATCATGACTATATGTAACAGAAGTAACTAATAATAGTTCATCTATTATCAATTCACATTTGTGAAGGTTAGCATTAAAATCGGCGCAGTGTTAGCATAGACGATTAACATAAACATGTGTAGAGTGACATCCCCTCTTGTACAATACAGTAATTTATGCGCGTCAAATAAGCAAATACACCCGTGTCCATTATGCAAATCCACGTTCGTCCAGTACGCAAATCTATGCATGTCCAATAACAATTTTGGCAACACCCTGTCCAATAACACTTTCTGAAAAGCATTCCCTTTGATCTAGGCTACAATAGCGTAAAATATTGCTCGATCACATGTAATTGAAGTAATTAATTTGATTGGAATAGTAACTTTAGATGTATAATAATGGTTAATAACTTTTTATATGGTCTGTTTATTTTATTTACTCCTTTTATTCTATGTTGTCCCATACTAGATCTATAGACATCAATACACGACTATTTTAAACATACTGTAGGCAGAAAAACAAATCATGTTCATGGTATCGAAGTAGTACGCCAATTGAATATATAGCGCTAGTTGTAGCTGCATAGCGTCGTTAGAGATCGCTTGACAAGTGCTATGTGGAAATGGAACGTCACGATAATTTATTTCATATTTAAACATATCCATGATGTATTGGTGCAACTGATATAAACATAATAGTTTAATAAACAATGATGAGAATTTTACAGCTGTCTCAAAAACAATTTTATTGTGTACTGAAGGAAGACAATAGATCTCGAAAATACCAATAGCAATCAGAATATAGCTTTTACCCTTCCATTTCCGATCATTGTTCCGATTGTGAAACACATTGACTTTTATGCACTGTCTCCAGCGCTCCAGTGGCATTGTTACAGCATCTCAATCACAAGGTTTCGTGCCAAACATTTCCGCTCTGCTGCATCTCTAGACACTAGTGCTAGTCCAGACACTAGTGCATCTCCAGACACTAGCACATCACCAGACACTAGCGTGACCTTACAAACTGTGTTAACTATTCAGGTTCATGTTTTGGCAATCAATTCGTACGTCGTAGACCAAGCAATTTTATATAATAATTATACATAATATTTTGAAATTTCTGTTGGATGGTTTGTAGTCATATAATAAATGTATGCTATTATGTAGATAAACAATGACAGTGTTATTGCTTCTGTTCATACCCAAATTTATTTTCGTTTGGCTGTCTTTGACATGTCTTCGTCACGTAATCCCAATTTTTGGCCCAAATTGGAGAGTGATTCTCTTTAAGTAATCCAACTTTATTATGCCTGACAAACAACATCTTTCATCCACTTCTGTTTAAATGTAGTCTCATTTGCAATCGCATCATTGAAAGGATACAATAATAACGCATTAATGGAAGATAGACCATGGATTTAATAGGGATTAAAACAGTTTGATATTTTCTGATTCTACGTTATTAAAGTGTTAACATTTGTTTTCTAATCCTGTAGTATTTGCATTAACATATTAAAACAAACATTAAATATAAATCACTTAATGACAAGATAGCTTTGTAAATAAGAAAGTAATAATTTTGTTATTAATACCTTTTTTTCACCAAAGTAAGCACAAGGTTATTCAATATTGTTCATAAGTGGTAATTGGTTTTATGGAAAGTCATACACACCACAAAGCACTCGACACAATGGAAGACAATAATTATTAGAGCACATGACGTACTGGTATATACTTTACAATGCCGGCTTGATTAATGTGTTTGGTTATCAGAAAGCATTTGTGGATATTAAAGATATAAATCGGGAAATCAATACATGGGCATTGAGGGAAACACAATTTCATACTTAGTCAGAATTAATTGACAGTATATTTTTCACTGTTCAAAGACCAAAACAAAGCTTCCAGAATGGACTTCAAAGTGAGAAATGATCATGGAAACTTGTGTCTATGTTTGTTCAATGGTAACTTTTTAATGGATCAATAAAAAATGTCATTAAATGGAATGGGTTTGATGTATGTAAATGTTTCTGGCCCGAACAATCAGTTTTAATGTCCAGAAAATTATATCGGATCAATAATGGTGAAATATATACCACTATTTTTATTGATGGCTGCCACATCTCAATTATCTTACAAATACATATGAATTAAGTGTATTGATTATTCTATCAGATTTAGATGGAAGACAGATATTCTTGTATAAGTTATTCCACTACGCTATTATTTTTCAGGTAAACATGAATCTATTGATAGGAAGCCATAGAATAGGGTCCATGTAATAAGTGGTGGTTTACTAACCTAACTTGATGGGTTTTTAAGTAGAACACATTTAAATGTTTATGAGATTTGTGCATGCAAAAGAGATACATATTTCACTCAACTTGTAAAACATTTTTTCTTTTAAATCTTATAAGTAGTCGCATGCAAAGACTGAAATTTGAAACAAAATAGATACTTTGGCATGAATTCTACAAAATCCAGTATTTTAGTTAAAATGTTGGTGCTAAAAAATAATTCATAATAATCACATGACAATAGAGTGCAGGGAGTTAAACACCAGTTTATTTGAGTTTGTTTATATTTATTTGAGTTTTTCATTTCCCCATTTTGGCTGAATTCAGTGTTCAACATCATTATTTGTAATCACCTGTTCAAAGCGTTTTGAGAACATCAATTGTTTTTAAATCATTGTTTGCCTTTAGTAGTAAGAATAATTCTTAATACTAAAGGCAAACAATGATTTTTGTGGATATATATATATGGAGTCATTAAATGGTATTTTATTCTCTTATTAAATTTGTTGTCATTACGATGTGCACATGTTTATGTAAAACAATGTTCTAAGTGTTAATTATTTTGTCATATGAATCTCTGGTTTTAGCTCTCCAATCTCCTTTTATACCAGTGTTCAAGATTGACACATCTATCTTATTGTGTAAGTTATGGTGTTTTAAATTAAACCTCAATAGAGATGTGAACTTCCAAACTTGTTCTTCGCAAAACTCCTTAATATTTATTGTACGCATTACTTTTAAATATGTTAATGTTCCTATGTTTATGTCAATTATTGAATTTCCCTACAGGAACTGCTTCCTGATTATTGGTTTTCATCTTGATTAAATATACAGGGACATAAGGTATACGTATCAGCAAATTTGATAACAAACAGCACCATGTTATCTGGACATATTGAATTAGCTGGATTTTATACTTTTAGTTTCAGTAGGCAAGCTTGGAAAGTTAACTGAGTAAATTTGGGAGGTGTTCAAATAAAAAGGTGTTAAAATTATCAATTTCCAATGACACCGTACGTTTACGGTCTGTACATAGTCTAATACATTTAACCTATATTGACAATAATTGGTGGAATATCCTGTGGAAATTTTTCTCTCCTTCCATTAGATGCAAATTGTAAAGGAACACAATACATGTATTTATCCATTTATTTGTGTTTCTTTGTTCGTTTTGTCACATAATTATTGCCACACAATGGTGTGTCTGGAAACTCATAGTTACCAGATTTAATAGCAAGACAATCTAAATAAAATATGTACAGTGTGCATTACTGTATTACTGTAATAATTCCGCCTTCTTTAAGTTAAATTTATATTATAGCCTCAAATGAATATACATGTATATCTTTATTTTTTATGTGGTCAATATTTTTTTTAATTCCACTTTTTGTACAAACATGGACCAAATTTTACAATATCACTGTTTGTGTAAAATATGTTGCTCCAAATTATACAACGAATTTGAGGATTTTTACATTATAATGTTAAAAAATAATATTGATTGCAGTGTGATTTGCCAATGCATAAGTGACGATTAGACATGTTGTGACTCACTATATGTATATTGTTGACGATATATTTACTAATAAAATCCTATACATGTATAAATATAATAACCCAATTTGAGAACATTGGCTAAGTAAAAATCTAGTCTTAGAGTCCGATGGTTTTGCCTTGTTTGAAATATTTGATTGACTGGACATTGCTATTATCTTTACAGCACTTACATTTCATACATTTCAATGTGTTCCAGGGGTGTTAAAAAAGGAAAAATATAGCTGACAGTATTAGATTTCTGTGAATAAACCTATTTGCATATAGTCAAACCTGTATATAATTGCCATTTAAAGGAATAATTATACTTGGTTGAAATACATGGATTATCACAGGCATCGCACTTTGTGGCAGCAATTAGCAATGCCACTGCAAAAGCTGGTCTAAAATGAATTTTCAATGACATTTTATTGTCATCAGAATTTTTTTTAGAAATTTCTGTTTCCATTCCAATCAGACCTCCGCGACTGATTCTTGATATCTACATGTACATGTAACTTCAGTGTTGTGTATAATACGGTTGATTTTTGTAGTTTGTTAAAAATTGCTGTTGTAATGATGCAGGAAAATTAGTTCTCGATGACAATCTAGTACCACCGCAAAATTGTCCAAATGTTAAGGACTGTGGATTTATAATGAGGACTGAATGGAGAAATCTGCAGTGTCCTTTGCAGTGTTTCACCCAGAATTCTGGTTAATGACGTTGGCAAATTAGTCGCTCCCATATGGGGCAAGAAAGTAGATAGCAAGGTAAGGCAATATGACCCACCCATTTTGAAAATTATATTGCCTTGGAATGAATTTTGGAATACATGTACATATATGACTTTGTATGAATGTTCGACATAGTAGTTAAGTACGTTATCATGGTTGGAAAAATCCACTACCTTGCAGCCTGAGGATACCAGATTGAGCTCCTGGGGCCGGTTTAATGAGCGTTGCTTAATACAATGATAGCGTAAAGTCGTCTGAATGATTGTGCTGCCACAGTCGTGTGTATCGATACAAGTTATAGCTACGATGTTTTACGGCCACGATACTTAAATTGTAGTGTCATGTCATAGCTAATGCAGTCGCAAGTGACCTTATAACCTCTCCATTAAACCCTCTCCATTAAACCCGCCCCTGGGCTACTGCTTTAGCATGTGCAGGTAATCCAGTAAGAAACCAAATAAATATATCAATAAAGATTTTTATAACAAGTATTTTTAATACATTTTCAGACACTTGTATGATTTTACTAACGTTGTAGAAGTGTGGATATTTGATAATCAACTTTCCACTTTTGGGGCTATCAGAATGTGGTGCTAGGCTACCAGAATGTGGTTTTGGGCTACCATAATGTGGTTTGTGGCTACCATAATGTGGTTTGGGGCTACCATAATGTGGTTTGGGTCTACCATAATGTGGTTTGGGGCTACCATAATGTGGTTTGGGGCTACCAAAATGTGGTGCTGGGCTACCAGAATGTTGTGCTAGGCTACCAGAATGTCAATTTCTCTAAACCCAAAGTACATACACATATCTAAAATAAAGATACACTTATAAAAACATGATTGTGCATTAAAAAAAACTTAGAAATTTAATTTTTTTATGTGTCCAGTATATACTAATGGACCTGTCCTAAGAACACATTGCCTTTGTAGACAATAGGTTGTTGTATAAAGGTGACCTTTATGGCAGGTTTGCCAACATACATGTAGATACTTATTCTCTCATAAATGTATGTCTCCAAAATCCAATATATAGAATCATTAAGATATGGTATGTAAAAACTTCATTTTGTTTTATGTTTAGAACATTATAACTACCGGTATACAGTTCACATCCATGATGGACAATTCCTCATTCTCTCTATAGACCACGTGACATGATGTTGAACAGTGTTTTTGTGACTGCCTATTTGTATAACACACTTCTATCTTGGACTGTTTTGTTGAGACAGCCCATTTAAATTGTATATAAATGTACTTGGTAATGACATTTTAATTGTGCATTTGATTAATCTAAAAGTGCACTTTTTTCTCCGACAAACATAAGCCCCCAAAAAAAAATAGGTCTGTTTCAATGCCAAAACAAAAGAATACTCCATGATGGAGAGAAGAAGCATGCAAATAGAGAGTATTTACTTACATAGGTCTGCGAAGGTGGAAAACATGGCAAAGAGTATACTGCTTGTTTGCCAGCAGTGCTTAGCATTAGAAAACGTACGTGTCTGAAGTGCTCCCACAAAGCGCCACTCTGATGCGAGTCGTGTATTCTTCTCACCTGCGTGTGTAGTTAGCTTAAAAAATACACAGACTCCCAAGTATCTTGTGTACAGTGGAATAACTTTAAACAAAGCCTCTTGGATGGGGGCATTTATAAGACACAGCTTTGTCATACCTCTGTATTGACACTTGTATGTTTTTACTACTGATCTGTGTAAGACAATGAACCCATGCATGCAGGATGATGGTTTTTTTTATTGTGCTGATCGGAACAAATTATTGCAAAAAGCTGAGATTTGTCGTTTTGAGAATTATTTGTTTAAAGGTAGAATATACTCAATGGAATGGAATTCATGAAATAGTGCAAAATTAAGACTTTGCACAAATTAGACATCTTTTTCTGTATATATAGAATTAATATATAATAATTTACTCTTATGCGAAAATATCAATGTATGACTGAGCACTGTAAGTACAAAATTGTGTTGCCAAGTTGCCAACTACCAACTATACCTACTGGGTTGCCAAGTATGGTTTTCTGAAATTGGTGGACTGGTTATGAATATCATATTATTATTATTGTAAAGAATATTGTCACTATTCTTAGTGCCACTCTGGTCAGGCATAAAATAAATTAAATGTGTTTCAGATTTTATCCTTGAAAGAAACAGGGTAGGTCAGAAATTGTTTTTGTTAAAATATTTTAATAATTCAATAAGTTTTTTTTTCGCACATTTTTTTTCATTAAACCTTTTTATGGTCACGACATAAAATTAAGGTTGATCAAGAAACCGAAAACACATTTGTTTTAGACTGCATTAATTCAGAGTAGCCAATCAGATACCTTTAAAACAATCCTATACAATGCCTGTGAGTGATGGCCATGCGAGATGATGTCTCTTATGACTGATGGTATTCTCTTAAATGTTTGTGTAAAACAAATTGGATATTGTCATGTTAATATTTCTATAATTCTTAGTACACATAGTTTATGGATTAATATTTTCTGTCTTGTTGTTAATGTATTGTTAATTTTTTGTTAAACTTGCTTTTGCTCGTTAGATACATTTTGAAACAACTTGCTTCAAGATAAATGATGTCTACATGTACTTTATAATTGCTACTCATGTATTATTCTCTATATATTTATTCTGTTTCAATTGGTTCTCCCACGACTTACTTGCCATTTTTGCCAAAATTTGGCAATTTAGTTGTCATATTTTAATAAAACTTTAATATTTTATGTACAAATTTAACCATTTATTATAATTGCTAATGTAAATGTTCCTCTCTATATGTAATTATATTACAGCTGCAGTAAATGGTGAATTAATGGTTGTGTGTGTGGGTGAGCTTCATTCTCTATTGATGTTTCCTCCGAAGTCTTGTCTCTTGTTAGTACCATCATCAACCCCGCTTTATTCATGCACTCGTGGAGCAGTGTTTATTTAGGATATTCTTATACATTAAGATTCTGGCAATGCAAAAATCAATGAACAGCAGGAAATACTTATAGGGTTGTGTCTCTGCAGCAAATAGGTAGAAGAGCAACTCTGGCTGAACTCTGTGAACAACATGTAAGTTAAACATAAGACAACAGAGTGGCCTGTTTGCGCTCCGTACTGATGGTTATATATTGCGGGTCAGACCGTCATTATTAAACATAGATCCAAACATTTGTCTCGGTTCGAGTAAATTTGAATGATTGATTAATATATGTACATGAATGTATGTATATAAGTGTACATCTGGTTGGTTGACGAATCAATTAAGCTCGTATTGTGAGCTTGATGCTAATTTTGTATTTATTATTATTTCAAAGTAAATGTGAAATACACCGGATGTGTGTTGTGCTTTAAAGTTGTGCACATGAATGTTTTATGTGGCATGTCTTTAAAACAATTATCACTATTCCATTATGAGCTATATTATGTGCGACGAAGAATGTTTTAAAAGGTACATACCGGTAGATAGTTTAAATTATATATGTACATGTTTCTAGGATATTATATACATGCATGTATTAAATATCAATTAAAATTGACTCCTTATTTACTCCTGTTGACTCCCTTTTTTAAATTATGGGAGTCACATTTGCTCCCAAAAATTTCTATCCATGACAAACCCTGGATATATAATTATTATATTCCAAAAAAATTTTTTTTAAATTGTAAACTGTCAAACTACTTTATGTACATGTACAATGTAGTAGCTACAAATACTGTTTATTTGTTTCTCTTATTCTTTAATTCTTCTTCTTTTCATTCACGATGTGTTGTGCATATTGCTGTGGTTGGCCACCTCAGATATCTGGCATGGTATCCAAAGTGTTCACCCCTACGCCACATTGAGGCCCAGCACTTAGACTTTAGCAGGGGAATTCTTTAATTCTATGCTATTGCTTTCCTGATTTTAAAACTATTTGTGTGGCGGCACAGCATAACCCGCCGCATGGTGAAAATATTAAAAATCCCGTTTTAATTGTAATATGATAAA
>JAULBR010001235.1:0-16372 GCA_032355825.1 Melanodrymia aurantiaca
TTCTATTCTATTCTATTCTATTCTATTCTATTCTATTCTATTCTATTCTATTCTATTCTATTCTATTCTATTCTATTAAATTATATTTTATTATTCTTTGTTATAAGTCTATTATATTACATGTATATTATTTTCTGCTCTGTTCCATTTCATATTTTTTGTTAGAAGTCTCTTATTTTCAGTTCTTTTTATACTACTACATGTACTATTATAATGATTACTAGTATATTCTTCTTGTCTGTTACAAGTCTGTTACATGTATATTATGTGCTGTTGTGCTCCATATTATTATATTATGTTGTATCACGTTACAGTCGTTTTTTTCTTTGTTAGAAGTGTATTATTTTCTGTTCTTGTTAGTACTATTATATTGTATACTTCTTTGTTAGAAGTCTATTACATGTCTATGCTAGGCTATTGTGTTCTATATTATTATATTATATTGTATTATACGGTACAATATATTTTTATTCTTAATTGGTTATAAATTTATTTTATTGTGTTCTTTTTTATACTATTATATTACATGTATACTATATTCTTCTTTGTTAGAAGTCAATTATTTTTTTCTGCTCAAAACAATTTTATCATACACCACTATATAATATTCTATTATACTATTTCCTTCTTTGTTAGAAGTCTTTTATTTTGTACTACTATAATTATTATATTCTAATTATTGTATTATATTATATTCATTTTTACTTTGTTGTAAGCCGATAATATTACATGTATATTCTATTGTATTTGATTATATTCTTTAAGAAATCTTTTTATTATACTTCATTCTATTATATTCTTTTCTATTCTGTTTTTTTTTTCATTCTATTTGTTTCTATTATATTCTCTGATAAAAACATTCTCCCGTCGAGGACAGAAAAAATAATTTAATACGTTGTTTTATATTCTATATCTATTCCAAACTATTATATAATCTCTATTTCTATTGTATTCAGTTCTATTTGCGAGCATGATCGCGGTTCATAGGTTAGTTCTCCTATTACAACGTAACACAACACTTATAGCGCTTTCCAAACAGGTTTCACGAAATAATTCAATAAAACCACGTAAATACAGAATAAATTGTTTGCATTATACGTTTTTCGTCTTTTAAACTAATTCCAGTTTTCACCTCGGAAACAAGACCTAGCGTTATTGTAAATCCGAAAGTAGACAAACATGGTTTGGGTTGCATAAAAAGGAATCTTACGGTTATATATGGCATACAGATTGGCTGTAATGACACCATAGTAAATCAATTAAACGGGTGTTTACAGAGGTTAATTTGTGTCTTAGATAAAAAAAAAATGGAACATTGAACAATTACACGAATGTGTGCTTATTTTCAACAAAAGCTGCTTTTTATTATTTTAAAACACTATTGAAAACCTTTAAAATCTTTCAAACATTGCAAAACTTTTTAATAAATGCTTGACAATAAAAGAAATATTAACAGTGTGCAGTCCAGATATGCTTTCAAAATTTAAATTCCACAGCTCGATTTCTTTACCCACCATCACCACCCCCTCCCTCTCGCCGCACTGGGTATAGACTTGAAACTATATGTTTGCACTTGTGCCCAGTGTGCGGGGGAAGGGTGGGGAGGCGCAGATCTATTTAGAAATGTGCACAGTGATAAAAATATGTCCATGCCCTTTCCCAAACGAAAATAATATTTTAATGTATACTTTGCAAAACTTAAACAAACGAAAATAATATTTTAATGTATACTTTGCAAAAGCCACACAAGTATCACAAATGTAAAATACCTATTTATTGTTTGCTTACAAATAGAGCTGAATTGTGTCTGCTGAAAGTAAAAGTTGTTCAAGTAAGGAAAATATAATTAAAATCGATCAAAATGTAAAATGAAACTGACGGTTAAATTACCCCTATTGGGTATGACATAAAGGAAACTCATTTATCCATTTACAATACACGATTATTTACGTATTTGGTAAATAACATTTGTATTGTTAATTCGATATAATGGTATTTCAGATCAACTAAAACCTTACGGTATTAAAATTACCAATTACCATACATTATGTTTACATTTAAAACTCATATTAATAAAGGATTTAATAATACTACGTTTATAAATAACGTTTTGTCTTAAGAGCAAATTAATTTATAGTTATTTTAGTTTATTCTAGTATAATTATCTATATTCTATCTTTATTCTACATTCAATGTATTCTTTTCCGCAATGTCAATAAATAATAAAATAACAATATATACCAACCCAAAATGTTATACATGTATTGAAGAGCAATAAATAGTATTTCAAACAATTTATATTAAGAGCAAATGACAATGGTATATTCTAGATTAATTATATTGAAAATAATGTAGTTAAATAACAATATATCAACAAAAAATGTTATATTGAACAGAAATAAATAGTATTTGAAACAATTTATATTAAGAGCAAATAATCTTTTATTAATAAATCATTTTGTAAGCAAAATAAATAAAGATATGAATTGTTATTGCTAAAATGATAGAAATTAGTAAGTCTTTAGTATTGCCTTAAATTTGTATCAGTATATTAATTTAATAACAATAAATCCAAAGTAGTGCAAAGTATGTTTTAAATATCACACTAATCTATAAATTACTGAGATTAAGTTCAAATATGTTAGATATTAAGTTAGGAAATGATGTTCTTATATAATATAATGAAGTAAATCTAATTATAAATTTTATTTACTCTACTTTATAATTTCGCGATATTTTTGATAATCTAAATAATTATATGAATTTGTTTTTAAGCTCTCTTTAAACAGGCAGTTCTGAGAAGCATGTAAAATAATCAGCAGTTGCCGAATTCCATCAAATGTTAAATCGGCGACTTATGACAAGCTGTAATTAGAATAAGCCATGTGGTTTCTATTAAAGTGAACACAATATTGATCAGATACGGGAAACCAGAAGCCACTGTGTGGAAACATTTACCAAGTTTAAGTAATTAATTATAAATATATAGGATTACTAAAATTATACAATGTACACAGGACATGGCTACGTGATGTTGCTGTAACGATTTAACTTATATTTAATAGTATTCGACATGTACATGTATATATTTATGATCGGATTTTACTCACATTAAATTTAAATCAAAGGACAACAAAAAGCTTGAAACAAATAGTTTAACACTATGGACAATCGTTTTAATCTTACTTTTTTTTAATTGGTAAATTTTATATAAATGTTTTATTTAATTTGCAGTGAATGAATGCAGTTTCTATCAAGGTTTTACAAAGGTTTTTTTGAGGTTTTGGCAATGGTTGCCTGTCGTGAGATACATCATTATACAAATAAGTGTTTCTTTGAAGGTGTTAAAGATGCAACATTTACGTCAAATCCCGTTATTAAATTTTAATAATATATAATTAAGCTTAATTAAAAACAATGATAATAATAATAATAATATGATGATGATGATGATGATGATGATTATGATGATGATGATGATGATGATGATGATGATGATGATGATGATGATGATGATGATGAGGGCCCAATATAAATATAGTTAAGTCTCATGAAATATTCATGTATATTACGTTCAATAACTGCTCCGGTGCAGTTGTTAAACAAACATAATGCTTTAGATATAGTTCACGTTCATATTTGAAAGACTCCATGAGATATTTATTGGGGGGAGAGCAGGAAGTAAAATAAACTCAAGTTTTAAAATTGCACATCACACAGATCCTACAGTTTTAAATAACTGAACCATTCTTCCAAGTTCAATTCGTAACTAAAGTAAAAGAGAGTATTTAATTCGTGGATTTATTCTACTTTCAGACATGCTAAGTCTGTGTATTAGTCCGCAGGTCTGAGAGTTGGCGTGCACGAGGCAGGTCTGGTGGCGTCTGCCTGCGCTGAATTTGGTAAAACCCTCGAGACAACGCGGAGCACGAGACATTTATCTTGATGCGTATGCTGGATTTGCCTCTGCACAAGGCTGCCATCCCTCTACCATCACAGTTCTCAATGCTAATTATTTTTCAGACTCTTTATTGCATAAATGTACCATATTTCACCGCCGAATCCCGCAGGGGGACTATAATTTTGTTAAGAAAAGGTCCGAATCACTGAGTGTGACGTAAATTGGGTCTCGCATATTGATATTAGTTTTATATTCAAATAATTAGATTTTCTTGGAGAGCTTTTCAATATAAAACCATGTAATTGTCCGTGGATGCGATGCTATATGGAACTCTTCTGAGATTGAGGAAAGAAAATTAAACGGCCACTTGTTCCTTTTCGTTGGACCTTAAACTCGCTACACAATGCTTGGCTAAGAATTGATTAAATATATTTCCAATTACTCGCCAAACGGGATGACACCTAATCTATCAGAATGAAAGTCGTTGATATTTTCCTGTAATGCAATCAAGATGTTTACAGGACGAGGAAAACTGAATTTACAATATCCAGAAGCTATCAGACCTCCCCTCTGTTCCATCCGGTTTTCAAACGCCGTATCCTGCTTTCAGCCGGCTCAGCCCAGAACTCTATTTCTGATCCGCTGAAAATCTACAATCAATGGTGATGAAATTTGAGTGTGCGCGTATATTCAACATTGGCACCTCTTTAACACTAAATTTGTTCGTAATCGAATAAGACTGCGCAGGTTCGATCCATAGCTAAGAGCAACCCTTTTCACCTTGGCAGAATCGTGTCACTGCAATTCAATTGGAGCCGTGCTCATCTTTGATAAACGGGCAATGGTTTTTCTCAACAGGACATGAAAGCTAAATTTGACTTTCGTTGCCAGACGTTTGTTTGTGGGCCATAGTTTAATTATATTCCTAGCTGAATGTGACATAACAAAATTTATAATTTTTCTACATGAAGTGTTCTATTATAAATAGATAGTTATCGAATTACACTTGCACATATCGAAGTTTAGAAAACGTTGGGTAAAATGGAGGGATTTTTGTAAATGTGAGTGGGGATGATATTTCAAGACGTTAAAAAGGGCAATCACGTGTCCATATAAAATTTATATTGAGATGAAAGTATCTGATAATCATATTTATTATATTATTGGTTTATTAACAAATATACAAGATACATTATGGACCTTTATTTTGTGCTATACATTGCCATCTCGTGTCTACATCAAAGATTATCTGTATCATCATTCGTTGTCATACAATCTTTAACAAATGTATATGTGTCTCAAACTATACCGTATGTTTTGGCGTGAGAAATTAATTTAAATACAAAAATAAATACGAGTACATGATTGTATATATAATTTTTGGTGAAATTGAATATAAATGTCTTTTTTTAAACTATCCATGTAATTAGTTATAAAAAGAAATAACCATAAAATTTCACTTTTTCAAATAAAATTGATAAAATTAGTAATAATAAAACTTTAAAATCTATATTTGACAGAGCTAATGCAGTAAATATTTACTTGAATCCGAGATATTTAGGTCATTTGATAATATCGAAAAGTAAATCTACACATTTACTAGCATTGATATAAAAAGGTTAATAGCAAAACATGATATTAAAGTAATTTTGTAACACTAAAATGCAAAACTTTTGTGGTCCTGACGTCATCAACAATAAATCGTGACTATCTTGTATTTTCTTTGACTGTAATAGTCGATATTTATGTGCGAAAGATGAACACTTTTATCCCACGTCTTTAGTTTACAGAGAATTATAGGTACACAATTTAAATATGGAAACATTTTTTTTACGGTTATGCAACCAATCTATTGGATGAAATACCAATAACTTAGTTTGTCTACGAATCTTGTAGAGCGAATCTTATTTGACGTATTTTATATAAGATGGGTTTTAAAATGCAGCTTCACTGAATTTAAAATTATAACAATAAAAAGAAGAAAATAGCACAAAAATATGTATTAAAGTTCTATTTGCATGAATTCCAAAAAAGACAAAACTGTGTTTTGTCGGTGATTGATGGTGTCGATTTATGTATATAATACGTGTACATGTATATTGGAAATTGTTCAAACACTTAACATAATTCTTAGCAATCATGACACAATTTTTAAAATATTGTCGTTGGTAATGCTGCTGTTGTTTTGTTAGGATTGTTTTTCTTGATGTTGCTGCTGCTGCTGCTGCTAGTGTTGGTGGTGTTAGTGGTTATTTGCATTGCCACCTCTTTTACTTGTATGATCCAGGAAATTGAATTTCAGAACATCTAATTCTCAAACTTTTCAGGAGTGGCATGCCCACGAATCACCCCACCCCCCGCTTGGATTTGGTGATGGTGATGGCGGTGGTGTTGTTGTTAGTGGTGGTGAATGGTTATTCTGTGTTATGGTTTAGTTTTTGGTGTGTTGTTGGATTCTATTAGATTGGGGTAGATGCAACAACATAAATGTTAAGATTCATTGCAATGAAATATGTTAGCTAATTTTTAATAATTACGCCAAATGTGTTCTCCGTCAGTTTGGCGTATATACTAACCATACTAACGTAAACAACGATATCAAGTATTTAACATCATTTTTATTTGCATCTCATGTATCTGTAGTAAAAGAGAAAATATCAATGACACTATGAATACTATATGAAAATAGAATATGATGATACAGAGAATATAAAAGTTATTAATGGAATTACAAAACTAATTGTGCTGTTTGAAATTATTAATTATCTATTATCATCACAATTAAGTAACTTAAAGTATTAAAACGACTCAGTGAGCATTCCGCATGGCATATATTTCAATTACAGTTTAGTGATCAATCCACATGTTCGTATTTTGTATCATTCCCAATTTCCTACTTAACCAATCTGCCCCCTGCGACGCACGCGCATTAAACAACCGTGACCAAGATGGCTGAAAGCGTCAATAAATCGAGTAGAACATTCGTATTTAATCTTAAAAGTGACAAAACATATATTATCTTAACCAATCATATTAATCCGCCAGTGATTAATAAAAACTACACATATAAAATAATGTGAGCTCCACAAATTAAACAAATTCCCTGAAGTGGGAGTTGAGAGTATCACGTCGTTAGTCACGTGACCGCGAAAGTCGTCCATTGACACTTGAACTGTAATGGGAGAATTAATGCCCGCGGTTAAAGCGGCAAGAGATAATTATTAGCAGACATATCAATTCATGTGAGGCCCACTAGACGCTGTACGGGATCTCTTTTCACGCTCCCATCTGTCCACGGATTGGTGGGCGGGACCGATTGCAATAAAGTGACTGGTTTTATTGTCACGTCGCGCCGATATCATCTCACTAATGATTAATGTTTGGAAACATGTCATCGACCTCAATATAATATAAAACAGTTTTATTGTTTAACTCTTTTATTTGTTAAGATAATTATTATGAAGCACGAGTTTTGTTCCATTTTTGTACTTTTTTTGCAAATTGATTACGAAACGTATAGCAGTCCCCTCCATGCATAGAACGTCTGTATGATCCTTAAAGGTTTGCCCGTTCCAATCACTACTACCGAATTGCGTCATAGTTCTTACCAAACGCGATCCCTTTACGTATAAAAATTAATATTGTAAATGTTACTGTTATCCGAAGAGAATTCGATCATATAGCAATGAATTCGCAAGAAAAATAGTTGAAATAACATAACGATCCGACAAATGGCGTCTATGGTTTTAGTCCCAATTGCGATATAGCGCACACGTTGGAGAATATAGCCTTGTGTGTGCTCAACTAGTTAATACGTGTAAATTTTATTATACATTACGTAAATATATGTTTGTGAAATCGGGGTGGGTTTTTTTTAATAATAGAAATTCAGTATTTTATGTTCGAATCCCACTTATAAACATATGTGTTTTTAAACACGTGCTTTTCTTACAAATATGTTACACTTATTATTTGATTAAACAACTTACTTGATCAATTTGAGAATAACATTTACAATACGCTTCTTTAAATTAATTACCCGAAAGGTACCATAATTATAGTGTATACGATTGATTTGACCCCAACAGACAACTCCGACCCCCTTGTAGACTGAGCATTGCTCTGGGATCATAGAATGAAAATAAGTAACAGTAGTAGACGGAGAAGAAAAAGAAGAAGAAGAAGAAGAAGAAGAAGAAGAACTCATTAGACAATATAAACCAAATAGTTTCGTTACATCGCAAACCTATTCCATTTCCTTGTTACAAGAGCTTTTTACACACATCAAGCAACCGGGTAATACGTTTATTTCCTATAATTATATCCAGCTTTGTTGTACCAATACTACAATTCATAAACACTAGTGTGGCACTGGTGTACATGATGAATTGCTATAGGTATAGAACATGATATCCAATATACAGTGTACCTCCAACGTCAAATAGCATGGAGAAATATTTGAAAATATAAGCCATGTAAAGCGATATGACATTTACTATATATATAGCACGATCATTTCTAATACGTTGATTGGTCAAATGTTGTGTTGATGATACAGACACATAGAAGATTATAATAATTAACTCTATCTATTTGCTTTAGCTGTGAAAATTGACTTCTAGTGAATACTAGTAAGTTGCATCTTGATGATTTATGACTGACTCTGGTCCAGCCAGATGTCTGACTTGTGAACAACAAGAGCAACAACAGTTAGAGCATGACACCACGCAAGAATAATAGTAGAGTGTAACCTCGACACAAGCTCATCTTTTCAAAAAATGATAACCCGGACAATCTTCTATAACATAAAACGTCACCTAAAGTCTCAATTTATAGAAAACTAGATGTTCGTTCAATTTGTCAGCGGATGTTGTCAACCTGCACGTGACACACACTTGTTTTCATTTCTGATTTATTGCAGAGCAAACACGCACGTGTGTTGTCAACATCAAAGTCAAAACAGTGAGCGTAAGCCACGTGCAGCGCGTGTGAGATACTGATATTTGCATTCTCTTCAGGAAAAAAGAGCACTGGCGTGTTATTAACCAGCTTCTCGTTCCACTTTGTGGATGATTTCGTTTTTCTCTTCGTTCGTTGAGGTGTATAATATATTTCTGTGGTTACTTTGACCGTAGCATTGTTCTGTTCCGTTTGGCCTGATGGTGTCCACGTGACATTAATTTACATAACATAAAAAAAGCGTAACACGGATATACTCCACTGGTTTTTCATAATTTTACGTTTTGATTCGACGGCGTGTCGAACCAGCGGACCGGAGAATCGTTCGGAAAGCAATTAGATTAAACTTTCGTTAACGAGACGACGATCCTTAAACATGGGCGCGTGATTGTCGTGGCACGCGACCGCGCACCATTTGCAGTGTCTGGCGCGCGTCTAATCGTTTCCAAAATGTCCGTTTTGCACGGGCTAGCGGCACCGCGAGATGAGCGGCTACACGAAGCCGTATTTTCACACATGAAAGCAAATTCAATCGTCTCTATCTCATCGGTAATTCTGATTAATCTCCAGTAAGTGATCACAAGGCAGAAGGCGTTTTGGCTCAATAATATTAATTAAACTGCAAAGTCTCCCCGGTACATTAGCGGGATTAGTTGGTCTTTTTGCGTCCGTATCAAGATCATGCGCGACCTCCGGCGTGACGTAAAGACAAGGAAATGCATGCTCTCGGCCGGCCCATGTGATACCGAACCCCACCCGAAGTCGTATCACTTCCGCCCATGTCCTTCTGTTTCGTTGTTTTGGCGGTGCACTTCGGTTAATCATTGACAATATTGACGAAACATGGTTCGACTGTAAACACCAATACTCGGTTTAAAGACCAGTCAGCCGTGTGTTAGAGTCACTGTGTTTAGTTTGTATAATAATAATAACGTGATTTCAACAGATCAAATTATGCATAACGTATTGTTCATTCGGCATGTCCATATTTGCGTTTATTTGTCCAGACTTTTGTAGTACCTCTAAATCCTTTCCAAACTTAATCTGTCGGCAGTTTTTTTTTCATTATAATCTCTAAACAAAAGTTTTGTAATTTGCTGATCTCTCTTATCGAAACTTATTAAACTATCATTACATGGTTCTTTTTTTACCTAATACCAGTCATTTATGTACACTAAGGATACGTGCATGTAGATGTTTTCTACAAATAGTTCTAAGAACTCTTTATGTTGGCACAAAAAGCATCGTCTTTGATCTCTGGAATTCCATGATAATTATACGATCACTCCGCTCTTAGTTGACGCAGGAGCAGGGTGTAGCTAAGCTGTAGAGCACGCGCCTGCGGCTCGATAGGTCGAAGGATCGATCCTCTTCAGGGAACCTGTTGGGTTATTTCCCGTTCTAACCAGTGATCCACAACAGGTGTATGCTGTATGTAGAACAGTGTACGTAAAAGATCCATTGCTGTTATTCAAAGAAGAGTAGCCTGTGTAGCGGAAGCGGGTTTCCTCAGTGATCTAGTTTGACATCCCATATGTAGTTTATTGCATAACCGCTGATTAATAACCATTGTACCCCAGTGGTGTGTTTAAACAAACAAAAAAACTTCAAATTTTATCTTAGTTGACGCCTTTAAAGGGCTAGGGCTTTAATGATCAAACAAAATTTTAGTCCAGAGGAAAGCATTATTAAAAAAAAAAAATGTTCTTTGGAATATGCATTGATCGGAGTATGGGATATATAGACATACCTAAGCATCACTAATGCCCGTCGCAGACGAGCGTTTTTTAACGCAGGCGTCTTGCGTTAAAAAACGCATATGTACGAACGCAGTAAAATCGCATCGTGTGCGACCCCATCTGCGTTGCGTTTTTTTAGCGCTGCGTCGATTTTTCAAATATCAAACATGTATAAATAAATTAATTAATAGAAGAGATCGTCAGTGGATCGCATGAACGCATCGCATGTAGATGCACAACTAGTCGTAAATGTTTTGTAAAACAGGCCCCTGGTTGTCTCCCCTGGCATCGATCCACAATTAAAATATTGTAAAATGATTTATTGTCTAGTTTAAGACGTATACATGCCATCATGACATTCTTCTTAAAACAAGACAGTGTGACTTTATCTCGTAATATTGTGCGTGAACTGAAAGTAAAACTTGATCGCGATGTCAGATTATCTTGCCATCCACAAGCAGACGGCGACAGCGTAACGATATTATCTCGGGCTTTGAGCAATCTTTACATCGTTGAAAGAAATAATTCTGTGAATTTCTACTGCAACACGTCATTGTGTGTGTGCATGACTAGATGAGTTGTCTTTGTAACAAAAGTAAAACTACGCACCATTAATTTACCAAGTTCCTCGCGAGACGCTTTTTTTCACAATGGCGTTAACATTTTCTAGCTTCTATGAATATTTCATCCATCTTTGGTGTTTGTGTTTTAACTGTATCCGCGATTAAAAAAAGTTGAACCCGTGGTGGTTGATAAGTTATTTATCATGTCACAGGAAATACACAAATACAATATACAGCTTTAAAGACAATAATTATTTTCTCACAGCATGTAATATTTCAGCAGTCATATGTGATTAACGTTTTCCGCTTATATTTTTTTCAGTATTGATTATTTATCTCTATAACATGTAAATAATTATATCTGGGTAGATGAGGATTCTCACATTTATGGCAATTGATAAAATTCAAGATGGCCGCCACTGCATTTGAATAGTAATTATGTTCGATATAATATTCAGTATTTGCTTTCATATTTTACTGTATAGTTTGATAAAGATAAAATTTGTTAGAGCACTATGATTTTATGTGCACTTTCCCACAGACAGGATAGCACACTCCACGGCCTTTGATGGACCAGTCGTGGATCATTGGTTGGAACGGGAAATACCCCAATTGGTCCACCAAGTAGGATCGATCCATGAACATATCTAACCTCGGGCGAACGTTCTTGCGCGGTGCTACAACCCGCTTCGTATAGTTTGAAGTAAAAGTATTGTAACAATGGATATTTTCAACTTTACCAACGCATTTTCAGATCTATAGGAAGAGAACTGCACGTTGTAATGGAGGATCGAGCTATCGGCCATCAAGGGAATCAGTTGACAAGAGGCATTCGCGAACACGCTGCACTTGCTTACAGTGTCATTTAAAATTGAAAATTAAAGTAGTTTGGTGACAATACGAGGTATCTTTCATTCTTAGTAACTATTGTTTCCAAAAACAGGTAATTATTAACGTTTAAAAGTAAAGTGTTACCTAGCAACGTGTGTGGGTTTCTTTAATTTAATTGTCGCAATCTCAGTTCAGTCGGCAGTAAACCAATTAACAAATCAAAGTACAACTGATTTTGGAGTGAAAAATTAGCTAAATGCACACATGTGTAAATAAGTTATTGGAATCAGTCAGCGTGTGGTAGAAATATTGGATTCTTCTTCCAATCGATATCGTGCAAAGGGAGAGCAATCCATAAAACAAACCGCGGCTATGTTCCGTACCACAAGCTCGCACCTGCAGACAACAAACGGTATAATTATATAACAGGTTTGCGGAAACTGTTATAATTATCATAACCAAAATATGTAATATTCACCATTATAATGATTATTTCTTTTATCCTATATACATACAGGCATTTAGATCGTCACATAAATTCAGGTCATCCAGACCTTATAGATTGGGTTTAGAGTAAACAGTATAATTATGCTCTACAAAAAGAATCGAAAGGACATAAAACAAACTCTAATGGCGGACCGTGCCCATGGTGGGGGTGCTTGAACCTTCAGTGGATGTAAGCACCCAAAACTTTTGGCTATTGGCTATTGACTATAAAACAAACACTTGAATAAGAGCGGCTACAATACAGCTAGATTGAGAAGTCGTCATACGAAAACGTGAAAACCTTGTGATATTCAGACAACATACTACAAAATATCCACGATCCATGGACCCGCTTCCGCCACATATAGGCTAATCTTCTTTGAATAACAGCAAGATATATCTTTTATGTGCACCGTCTCACTAACAGTTCAACAAAACATCCTGACGACACTTTTTATATAATACAATGTATATAGAAAATGGCGTAAGAATGTTTTGTTGAACTGTACATATTATGTAAGTGTGAAGGTCACCGACTCGGATACCAATTTGTTTCTGAGTTTGCAACATGTTAATACGACTTCAGACGTCGCACGAACGATATTTCCGAGTTGGCAGTCGTCCAGACCGTATTCTACGATCACACCCGAACGCAACACCAATATTCATCGAAACACTACAAAACGTAGTGCAGGTTCTGAAAGTAAAATTACACTGTACTGATCACCGATCCATAAGATATAATTATTATTTAACGTAAAAATACATCTCAAACACCTGGAGCTTCTACTTACACGTACCACACACAGGACTAGCACAAAAAACACATGTAATATTGTGAGTACGAACACTGATTGTATCTCGTGTCTCTCACTCACCGTGAGCTTTTCTATTCATCTATCGGAATTGGTAGAGCACGGGGTTAATTCTGTTAAGTGTATGTGAGAACCATATGGACATCCCAGCTAGTCGGGTTTCTCATTTCAGTCAGTCAGTCAGTCAGTCAGTTGGTTTGGCAAGTTAGTTCTGATGCATGCATCTAGAGACACTAGAGTTACCAGACACTTTTAGTGCAGCTCAAAATGAACATGCCAATAAGCCCCGTGAAATTAGTTCCGGGAGATATCTCCATTTTTTTGTACAAGAAGCAACATTATTTATGGAATTTGATTCCTAATGGCATTGGTTTGAGTTTAAAATGGACGCCACCAATGGGACAGGATTGTCATAGACAATGCTTCACAGTTATGTTTTCGTCATTGCTTTGTTGAAAATCCTATGGGTTGTCTGGTACAGAGATACGGTTTAATTGTGTTGATTCTGAATATTCTGACGTGCGCTATGTGGAACTTGTTTTCACTCGAACCATAAGCTTTAACGTTGTATTATCGGATATAATTAATTTAATGAATGGAAAACATGAAACACTTACATTATACAGCCTTTATATACCCGTATGTTGCCTCTATCAAACATTCTGTTGACGCAAATCAAAACATCTTGACACCATTTTGTAAGACAAATTTAGTATAAGACAGCGCCTTTAATGAACATCCGTAACATAACCGGAGAGCATATTTAAACACAAGCAGAACGTTGTGACAACGTCGTGATGACGTATTCACGAATTACAACACTATTTTTTCGTCTTTCTTCAGGGAACCCTAAAATAAATGTTCGTCTTCAGAAAAATTCAGACACTAATAAAAGTAATGTCGTAACGATTTCTACCAAAAGTAAGCATGTGTAACTGACGTTTCTGTTATTTTGGTTTCGCTGAACCATGTTGAAATAGGACTTATTTATCGCAATCGGCTGGATTGGATAGTTCATGATCTTAGCAACGATTATACTAGTATTTGTCTCCTCACTAATTAATTCGATATGTCAGCGTTAGCAGCTTGCTGAGGTAGCTAATGTTATTAGCAAGATGAGCAGACTGGAATTCCATCTTGAGCGGAGACAATTTTAAATGAAGTGTCTTCATACTTTGAGCGAAAGAGGCTTAGGCGTACCACGGCAAAGAGAGCCAGATCACTTGGTCCTTTTGATGCCAGATCATACAATGATCACCCACTTTGATATTCTTGATGACAAGTCAAATCTTATTATGAAAATATCTTTGAACTGGAGATGTGACAAATTGTTTTTCAAACACATACTTAATATTTTTAGCATTGAGATAATTAGACATACTTATGTGATGATTGATTACCTTTGTGATAATTAAGAATAACATTTGCATGTTGACGTCAAACTGTTTCACTTTTCCAAACAATAGAACTGTTCGTACTCTGCGCATGCGTCTTGTGGCGAGGGATTCGTACGACTCGTAAACAAAATAATTTTACGTCTGCGTGAGGCTGCATGTATTGGCCCTTGTGGCGGTTATTTGTACGCAACCTTTTGGTTATTTGGACAATTACAACGAATACATGTTTAACATTTTTATGTATGTAAATACATGTACCTTAGAATTGTCAGAATTCAATGACAAGTATTTTCGTCATAATTATATTAAAAAGTGACATTTACGACAATTTCTGAATTGTGTCATTATTTTAGTTAATAAACAAAACGAGCTGCATGCATTGTGATCTTCAGCGGTTTAAGGTTACCTGTATTATATTGTATCAACATAAATAAGTTTACTTCATATAATGATTTATGGATATCAATGTTGAATAACTTCTACGTTCCGATTTATAAAACAATTAGGATTAATGAAACGAGTGTTGGCTGAGGATTGATCGGGGTGAAAAAACAATTGTTGATTAAGAAAAATCATATAGAACTTTATTATGAAAATGTTTTACAAGAAACAGAGGGAGGACGACAGAGGATAGATAACTTGTATAGGTATTCGAAATGGTTAGATGTATAATATTCAATAAAAACGAATTAACTATACTTACTATACATACACAGTATTAGAAGGCTAATAACTTTCTGAAAAACTTGTAATTCATTAGTTCTATTCTGTATTAGAGTTCAGGCCCCGTGCCTATAAAACTTTTTAGAGTCTAGACTCGAGACTTTATTAAAGTCTCGAGTCTGGACTCTAACTTTGAGATTGGAGTCCTGACTCTATTAGAGTCTCAGACAGTAACAGTTTTATAGGCACGGGGCCTGATATATGTAACATATTTCTATTATACAAACGCATATAAAATCGTTATTATTATTATTGGTACTACAGCCATTGGTTTGTGAATTGGCGGGGACACGAGGCCGTATAATTATAACATCTAACAACACAACAAGGATCGAACTCGTCAACTCCCACGTCAACACGCGTTGTACACGAGAGCATGTACACGAGAGCATGTAGGTATAGATGTGCGTAATTATGGTTGTTGTCGTCTCCAAGGTGAACTGTTTGACACGATGTCTCACTGGGGTGAACTGTTTAACACTCTATCTGTGTTTGACTGGTAGTGATGGCTCAAAGGTGTTGCCCTCACCTGGACGTGAATAATTCAATGGTAGGACGGTGATTATGTTTACCATGCAGTGAATAATTGAAACATGCTTCTCTTTTTTCAGCAGTTTAAGGTTGAACGGTATAGAAATCTTACGTGAGAGTGAGTGTGTGTATGTGTGCGTGCGTGCGTGCGTGCGCGCGTGCGTGCGTAAGTGAGTAAGAGTTGCTTCACATCTGCACCAATGACTGGACCATATGGCAGTTGGTGCATACTAAATAAGCACAATCATTAATATGTATCTTGCACTGCTGGGTGAAGATACATAATGCGTATTGCTGTAATAGTCTAATGCCAGTTTATCCATTATACTATGTTATCATTATTCATCTATGTACAAAAGTAAAGTTTGTTTTATTTAACGACGCCACTAGAAACACATCGATTATAAATCAGCGGTTATTGGACGTC
>JAULBR010001345.1:0-16363 GCA_032355825.1 Melanodrymia aurantiaca
GAAAGATTTAGGTAACCCATTAGGTAACCGATGGGTTACGCAACCATAATTCACGTAACCGAACAATGGGTTACCTAAGTAAAAACCACGTGAACCGATTTCCGGTTACCTAAAATTCTGAAATTTTGTGCCCTGTGTACATGTATATAATGATCTGAAAAACAACATGAACCTTCCTTTTTCCAAAAACATTGACCTAGTAATATGTCCCAGAACATTTAGTACGGGTGACATGTAACATTTACGAAACAATAATAATAATAATAGAGATCTGTCTGTAACAAAATACTGTCCCCAAGTTTTGTGATGGGATGGGAAGGTGGGTGGGAGGTAAGGAAATATAAACAACTTGTCTACTTTCTCTACACGACACTTATTAATATTAAATTATATATTTCAAATTTAGGAATACGACATAAATATATAACCAATTTAAATTTCTAATACATTTAGAAGTGTATAAATACATTATTATAATTATTTATATTTACAGGTATGAAATATTTCAAAATGCTTGCTAAACCAGAGACAATCAGATTATATGTTATGTCATCTAGTTCAGTAGCATAATTGGTACTCGAAAATAAATCTAAATACTCTGCGCTACAAAAACTTACACCTGTATTAATAAATTTAAACAATATATACATACAAAACTGACAATGTAATGGGTAGACATTACAAACCATGGGTTATATATCACGTGCACTCTAGATAATAAAGTTCTAAAGGGAATTACCACATGACCATATTTGACCAGTTGGAGTCACACACTGAATACAAGGTGACCAATCACAACTATCAAGACAAATCACCTCATTAAGCTTTGTTAAAGAAGCTGTTATTTGATTGGCTGCAAGTGCTATGAGAGAGTTATCTCTACTAGAAGGAAGATCTGGGTGAGAGACATATGCAACATCACTCAGCTCAAGGCTCTAGAAGAAAGAAAGTTGAAACAATTGAGATTTCTACTAATTAAACTAATTTTATATTATTGGCCATCAGCTGAACTGAATAACATGAAGTTTCATTCCACATATTGAGGGTCTAAATAATTTAAAATTTTTTAAAGTATACTTTTATTAATCAATCCCAAAAAGATCCAACCTTTAACCTGCAGATTAAAAAAAATATTTAAACAGCAAAAATAGACGGCATTAGATTTTTAATCAGTTACTTATGTTACAGAATAAGCAGAAAATATAAACAAAATGCACGAGTACATAAAGCTTGCACTCACAAATACACAAAGCATGGTTTCTATTTTTGAAGATTCTACTATTTTACAATGTATCATACATATCAAGAGGAGGTGTCATTCCAAATTGAACATTTGGATTGCGCATGGGTTGTGTGCACAACGTGGCAATACCCCTTCTTGTTTTTGACACAAAAAATTAACCATGACATAGCGGTAACAATCTTCAATACATTAACTTAGCAACAATTGAACATCTTCAACACCAGGAATGTCTCAGGAAGGTGAGAATGATCTAAGTTGGTGTCACACAGTGAACTGTGGCCCGCACTCTTTAAGTGTTGACACTTAGGCCAGAAATAGGAAAACCAGAAAAATGTTAATGTGCACGATCGTTCCCATAATGGGTAATGCATTTTCACACTGATCCGAAGACAAAATGGTGTTTCTCGCATTCTGAGTAGATTTAAAAATAGTTGACAGTGTAGATTGATTTACTTCTCTCCTATCTCGACACATATTTCAAACAGAATGGTCTGTCATAAGTAAATCAACAAATCTAGTTTTAATTGAATAACAGGACCTTTTTGTGGAATAAAGTTCTGCCCATGCACAAGCTAACGGAGACTGCAGGTACTTGGACACAAATGCATAATTATTATCCCATATTATTGGTAATCTTTGATTTATTATCATTAAATCTTCACATGTAACATTTTTTTTAAATAAACCACATTATGTACGTAGCCTAGGACTTTTGAGTGTCCTTTATATATAAATATTGGTTTGACTACTGGTATACATAATATATCACTCAGACCATGACTCATCAATACCCTTCAACCAAAAAAAGAAAAGAAAAAGAAAAAAAAGAAGCAACACCAATAATATTACAAAGCAAATTGAATGATACAAAATAGATTACCACCACCAACAGAATTTATATACATGCTTAGTCAAACTTCATATCAATTAACATTTTGAGTTACATTTCATCTCCATTGACCATCCGGTTTCTCTCAAACATTATTTGGGTTACTACAATATCAAAATATCAGAATTTGACTCTGTATTAATTTATCTTTTGCATATTGCTTCTTCATTTATTACATGTTAATTGACATGATAAACTGAATTTAATTGCAACTCATTATTTTTTGTTGTTTATTTTTTGTTGTTTATAATAAAATCCTGTATACTATTGATCTGCACCTAACTCAAGAAATGAAAATGGTTTATAAACACATTCTTCCTTCCATCCCATTGTAATTAATAAAAATAATATTCATGTCTATAAATATGCGCATTTCATGTGTCTTAGACGCCTTCACCAAAGAGTTCCACAAAGGGAAGCAAGTCAGCAGCAAATATACCTGCATTACATATTCATCTCTTTCATCGATGGCAAAAGAATTATTAAGATATCCACCATGATTGCGTCTGTGAGCCTGCAGTGAGATATAGATAGCTAATACATAGGATGTACAAAAGTGAACGATTATTCGGCTTAGCCGCTGGGCTATACAGGGCAACCCCACATTACTTCATTTTTACGTATCTGCTACACAGATGTGATAACATACTGATTACTGTGCTCAGGGTGCCAGCGTGCAAATGTTAAAAACAGTTACAGAAACATTGTCTTTTACTTCATGAATCTGCAGAAAATGTGGATTGGTTAAAAAAATGTAAGACATAAAAAATGAAAGAAATTGGCATGTAGTTTGAAAATTTGTTTGACCAGTACTTATTGACGTAGTTTGCTGAAAGAGTAACTTTGTTTTATGAATGACTTTACAGAGCTCATCTCATTCATGGCATACTTACTACTACATGTATATACAGTATATATATATATATATATATATGTATTTTATTAGAAAGGAAATGAAAGTGTAACTGAAAGTTTCTAATTATTAGGAGCCGAAGGTCATCCTTCGAATAATAAAAACGAATTTGGTTAATGGGACAGTAAATACATTTTCTTTTATAAGATCTGAATTTTTTTTTATTCAAAATGCAACCAAAGAAAGGAGAAGATTCTCGAGTCTAATCCAATAAAAAAAATTTAAGATAAAATTTAAGTACAAGAGCACTATAAACTGAAAATAATTTACTATTTTGTACTAGAACAAAAATTAGATGAAAAAAAAAGTTTCTATCTTGCAAATCCCTCCAAAAGTGCAAAATAACTCAAATTAATTTTAAATTATTATTTGTATGGTAGTTAAAACTAAAATAATACAACATGAATACATGCAAGTATAGATAAATTATTATTTTATAGTAATGTTAGTACATCTATTTGAGTTATTAAGAAATCTGACATCTACATAACCAAATTTGAAGTGATTATAAAATCATTATATACTGCCCCACGAGTTGCATCCGTCATTAGAACAACCATTTTGTGAAAACGTGGGGCACATCCTTATAGTTAGCCAAATTAGACAATGGCTAATTTTATTTAAGTTTGGCTAAACCAATTTGCATAAAATATTTTTTCTTTAAAATACCTAAATTTGTGCAAAATTGGCTAAAAGAAAATAGTGTCCAACATGATCCCTGCAAGAGGTCAAAGTAGAGTATTGCATCAGACATCACATGTTTTACTCATGCGTCCTATTGCAAAATAGCCTCTAAATGTCTAACGTAAATCTTTTGAATATTTTTACAAGCCCATGAATATTAAATCAGGTTTTTCTAGGTTAGTAGGAAAATCTTAAATGTAATAGTGTTGCACAATTAGTGCCCATGATGATATCGGTTTCCTGTCTATCATCAAATTTGACATACATGTATAAAATTATGTTGTCAAGGAGGAAGCCCACCATTTATGTTTTTCTCAGACTACTTTGTCACTGGAAATATATACTGTTGAAAATAAGTCAAGGAAATTCAAACATACCACAGGTAACTGTTATATATCTATCGTGATAGTAATTAGTGGCAAAATAGAAATAATCTTGTAACAAGGCATTGCCATTAAATGTTCAAGCCAGGATAGTGAGTTATGCGCAGATGAGACACAGATAGACAAAATGGTTCATGCTTCTGAATTCTATGTTTTTATTCATGCACTCTAATAACAGGAAAAACCCACCACGGTTTGCCAATGATGCACAAATACGACACAGTATGCTTCTGATCAAAGGTCCAATAATATTTTGGGGAATCATGTCCCATTATTTTGGTCATTGGCCATCCTGAACAGATGTTTTACCACATTTTAGATTTGCCGATATTAGGCCATCATTCAGTAATGACAGATTGACTTTAAATGTGCAAGCAACAATTCACAGATATTTGTGACGTTTTCCTAATGTTACTGGATATTGTACAGAGTGACAGTGTGATAGAAAGGTTATGATTTAGAATTCCAGTGACAAACACGAAGGGGTATTGTCTGAACTAAACTTTATTTACTCTCAAGCCGTGAAACCACGGCACAGTCCTTGCACAAAGAATTCACAATCCAAGTGTTCAATTTCTAATGACACCCAGCCCATGTGCAACATCCCGTCACCTGTTTCGCATTCATAACTATGGCTGTATTTTTATATGCATTCAATGGGAACATTATATTACTTCGAGAACTATTTTGAATGAGGTATTTTGTTTCATTCCTTAATTATAAATTCATTTTCGGGCATACATGTATAAAGCGTTGATTTTAAAATTCTTAATATTAACCTATAACACTACCATTTTTTGTTTATTTAGGACATTGTGCTTGCCTTTTTAAATAAAGATAAAGATAAAGTTTGTTTGTTTAACAACTTCTTTTTAAATATTATTCATATTATTAAATATTTTATTGCCATCGTTATTTATTTAGGTGAAACTTTCAGGGTTGGAACACGTAGAAAAATAAAACTCATGTATACCAACAGGTATCCACTGTAGACCAATATCCGATCGGCCTCTGATGTTGCACAAATCAAACTGTGAAGCAGATGTAAAGTAGTTACAGAAGATATCTATTACCTGTACACTTGCAGAATCACCGTTTCGGTTGCGCTTACTGCTTCCACGACGAAGAAAGCTAAACGATCTGTTCCAATTGTGTCCTTTATCAATACTACAAGAAAAAGGTGCTTATTGTTTATTCAGAATAACTGCATTTTCAAAGTTTTGATAGCATTTTAACCCTCTTACAGAGGTGTACAAATGTGGATTTTTGAAATTAAATGGCTGTGTAAGTGTATTTATAAATATATTAAAGGCCACACACACATATATATCACACACACACACATATATTATATTATATACCTGGTGTACAGATTATTCATTACAAGGCTTTTATTTACAAAATTTATTAACTTTGTACAATCCACATACATTGGTAACGTTCAGTTACTATATAAAAAACACAGTAGAATCTCGTTGGCTCGAATGTGGAAGGGTCGAATACATGGCAACGCTCGAACCAAAATCGAAGTCCCGAATTAAACCATTATGATTAAGTTGCTGATGCTTGGGTCGAACTACCCAATGGGTCGAACAGTTTCTTAAGCACCGAAGGTGCTCGAGCCAATGGGATTCAACTGTAGTCTTAAAATATACTATTTATTACAATACAAAATAATAGTTATATAGTCACAATTGGAAATACCGGGCACTAAGCTGCCCCAGTATAACTGTCAACTGTTCATAAATGACACAAAATATAAACCAAACATCTCTCAACCCGCAATTTTGTTTCTAATAATTAAGCCATCTAATAAAATCTATACATTGTGCTGGTATGGCACTTTACCCTCAAGTAGACACGGTGTGCACAGTTGATGGTTGAGAAGTATTCTCACCTGTGTCCACCTTCGGATATGTTATCTCCATCTGAATGTTCCGAGTCGAGCGATGCACTGGAGCGTGCTGACGGTGTTCTCATCGCACCCATCAAGCGTTGAAACAAAGATGGCGGCCGCTGTAACATGGAGGAGAGAAACGCACCATTTAGTTAATATTATAATTATGTGAATAAAAAACAGACCTATCAATGTCTCATCATGATCTTGATAACATCTTGTGGTATGTTCCATTTATTTACTGAAAGACAATAGGGTGTGTAAAGGTACAATAACACCACCACATTAACTGGGTGTATGGGGGTGTACTGGGTTACCGTAAATACTTGATTAAAACTCAGGTGGTTCTATTTTTTCAGATGGATGGTTGACATGATTACTGTTCATGAACTATATACACTGTATGTAGGTCTTATTGTTTAGAATATGCTTGTGTGATGAAACTAATAATATTATAACAAATAATGTACCTTGAAGACTTTTAAATACAAACCTTGAAGTATTTCAAATACAAAAATGAATTAAAAAGACAGCTGTTTAGATCTCAAGACCGGGCTGAGGCCTACACCTATTTAAGATAACATAAGGATTTGTCAAGACATTCTGCATTATCAAACTAAGGCCCCTTGCCAAAAGCAAACGATATTGAAATTTCCAAATTTTCCGCTAAACTCAATTCAATGTAAAAACCTTTTTCTATATGTAAATTTGCTCTGCATTATGACTAAATATGCACTAATTTTTCCTGTCCCGTCAGCCATGAGAGCTAAGGATAAATTGTTACCCTGATTTCTATTTTTCTTTCAGATGCACTGTTCTCTCACATAATAAACGAAACCTGGGTAGTAATAAAGTATTTACGATATTTACGACCACATGTTACTCGGTGATAGACAAGAGAACTTCATCACCACCATACATACATGTATGTTACTCAACAATAAAGAATGGTTTGTACAGGAATACTTTAACACCACCATGTGTTACTCAATAATACGTACAAAAATACTTCAACACTGCCATATCAGTATACATGTTATGTATACAACAAAAATTTAATGTTTTAGACACAATACGTACATGTAAGATTAGATACATTAATATCTGTTATCATTATGTACAAAACAATACTTTATATCAATTGATCATTTTCAATAGGTTCTTTAAGTGTTTACGGTTGGATTATGAGGTTTAGAGCAAATGCAAATTCATCATGTACATACCGGTACATGTAATTATAATAATATCTTCCATTACCATAACAACCTTAAATTTGTGATGGTTCACAATTAATAATTTTAAACATTTTTTATGCATGTCTCAGAAAATAAAGATCAGACCTTTCTATAATTATGTTAACATACTTATGATGGTATATTTGGAAAAAAGTACAAATTTTAAATACAATTTCATGCACATAAGAGTATAGGGTGCCTAGAATATTGTAAACATATTTAACTTTATATTTTGTTACCTTTTTTTGATACATTTGTATGAATTTATATATACACATACTACTCAAAGTTCATTAAGAATGTCTATTCAGAAGTAAAAATATTATTTTGAGTGTGAATATGTCAAAAGCACCAAACATGATGTGTACACAACACAACCAAACACAAATATACCTATGTGATAATAAATATAATATAATTGTGTACATAAGATTTAGGTAAATGACATTTACATGAAATTAATTGTTATATTTAAATCAGATGTACTTAATAAATAGTGTAAACATTTAATACATGTTGGAAACATTTAAGAAATGTTCAAAACAATTAATATATAATTGTTGATATTAATAACTAGATCTTACATTTAATAAATATGATTAAATGCTATAAACATTTGTTAAATATTTAGAAGATTAAATAAAAGTCAGTTTGTTTATAAAAGGTCTTCATTTTGGGTCAAGATAGTTTATTTTCCATGTGAATTTAGCGTACTGGGTTTGCTTGGTATCCATCATGTACCAGTACATTATGTTTGTAGAACCAATTTAAAAAAAAACTAGGTGTCAGTTTCTGAATAAGTGCACATTCTTTCTACATGTAACAATCAAAGCTCAGTCATCTGCATTGATCTAGTTTGACATTGCCAGATGTGTATATGATTATTCACATAAATTTTAGCCTAACCAATTTACTTAATATACCAAAAGTTATCGAAGTAAACAATTTTATTTTCAATATTAAAGCTAACTATTTTCTTATTTAAAAAAAGTAGATCAAGATGCTTAAACCAATAAAATAAAGAACTTTACAAAACACAATAAAAATTAAGTATTAATGATAAATTTAAAGAAATTAAATAAAAAACAAAAACAAAGTCTTAAACGAAACATTATTAGAAAAATAACTATTTGAAAAAGAACTATCATTTTCTAGTAATATTACAATACAATATAACTTGCATATCAATTAATAAAATTTACAAAGTGAACACAAAATTCTTAAAAAACAAATCATTAGAAAAATAACTATTTGAAAATAAAGCTCAACATCATTTTTAGTAACAAATTACGATACAATAACTGGCATATCAATTAATAAAATTGACAAAGTGAACACAAAATTAAAAAAAATTATACGTTTTAGTTAAAAATGTGCATTATTTAAACACCAGTGATGCAAAAATAGAACTGCAAAAATGATATAACATAATTTAAACTGAATGAAAACAACATACAGAGATAATTGAAAAGTATTTGTATTTGTTCTTTTATCATGCTCAAACACTAGATAAAAAAAGATATCTTAATTTGAGATGTTGATTACCTCATCATCTTCTGGCTATTAGAAATAAGAAAAAGTGATAATTTATATGTATGTTAACTTTGAGATAAAAAAAAGGCACAAGATATGGTTATAATGTATTTTACAAATTACATGCTAAATTACATGCTACTGACAAAAAGCTTTCATTTGAGACCTCCTGTGAAAACTCTAAAAGTATACCCCAACTCTACTTCCCAAACCTTTGAAGTATACCTGGGTATAGTCTGGGAGCTTACATGTTATACAAAGAGTTTATCCATAAAAAGACTATTAAGTATTAACCCATTAATATCTAGCGTCTTAATGCGTATTTATAAACATTGATATTCCACTGTAGTACATGTATCTCCAGACCAAACTAATTATTCTTAGTCTATTCCCTGACATCAAAGTATGCACGTTGAATAGAATAGCCCTATGATGGGCTATCCCACTCCAGCGCATAACAAGTATTCTTATTACTTTGCTGCTGTGTGTTATTGTTTGATTGACAATAAATAAAGTGCAATTCATTTTCTATAAACTATGAGTCATGTCAAAAATGTTAATGGCAAGTCAAAGTGTTGATGTGTCTGGCAGTATAGGCAATATAAAAAAGAATCCTAAGTGCAAACCCCTGACATGATATAACATGATAATTATAACAGCAGTATATGGATTAGTTTTAAGACAGATTAAACATTGTAAATGAATCAGTCCACATATTATAAACATGCAATAATCTTAATGTGAAGCACATTCATGATTTCGTTTAGTGAAAATAAACATTGGTGTAAGAATACATCGGTAAAAACTGACCAATCAGGATTCAAAATTAATCTTTTTTTTTATTTATTGTAAAATTCCATTTCAAATCCGCTGTAAGAAGAAATATTTTGTAAGAAGGGTAATAAAAGCTTTATTAATTAAATAAATACATGCATATATAGTCACATTTACACACAAGTATAAGATTAGTTTTACTAAATTACATACATGTACAGTGTGTGGATAGCTTGCAAAAATGACTAAGAGTACAAATTCATGCAAATACATGTAGGCCTATATATGATTGGGCTGAGAAAGATGAAATGTTTAAGGCATGCTATATAATAACATTCTTATTACAGTATTAGGAGATCAAAATATTGTTAACGTTTTGTTCTTTAGTGAATATAATAAGCATCATAATTAATGGTATGACATCCAAAGAAATTTGTTGAACAACCAGAGCCAAATATTTTTTTCTCTTGAATTCAGTGTTTATTATGATTTGTTTAACTTCTTTCTTAAAATAATTATGATGGTCTTCAATCACTACTTCAATATCAGTATTTAAAAACACACAAACTGATTAATGACTGTATGTGTGTCAACTAATGGCAGCAAGATATATACCTTTGATTTTTATGTTATTTCTTTCTTAATAGACACAATTTGGCACAATGGAGAACAGAGGGTAGCCTTGACAACAACCTATTTAGTGGTTATCATTCAGTTAGCATTATAGTTCAATTAATGCAGTCGGTTGCATGCACACTTTTACATAGAGTTGATGAGGAACTGATGTCCATTTTTGACCATTCTTTCAATGAGATTTTCAACTTAATGTAGGTTATAGCTAGACTTGAAACTTTGTGCTTTTCTTGAATGTAATTTTATCATAGTAAATAAAAATTGTAGATCTACATAATGCATCTGAATGTTTTGTTCATTTTACAGACATCAATACCAGATCAATTAGTCTGACTTAATGTCCATTTTGATAATAAAAACAGTATATTTTCTTTTAAGTTTTAAAGAATATTTTCATGCTAAAAACTTGATTGACAGGTGAATATATATAGTAAATTAAGACCAAACAATGTGTGACATGCATAATAATATGCTGGTATGTACATGGAAATACCGAATGTCCTATTTTACAAGTTACAAGAATATATTTGCAATTAAAAGTGAAACACGGCAGAGAATTTTAAACATGCTCAATCCAAAATTGGTGTGAGAAAATGTAGCAATATAAAAAGAATTTAAAAAATTTAAGTTTGTGCATACAGAGTTAATAAAAAAGTCAATTGAGATGTTTAGTACAGTTTGAAGGAGTTATGGAGTTATTGGACGTAGTTGGCATTTTAAAAAAGACAATGGTGGTAAAGTGTTTCAAAAAATGTGCTCCATCCAAAGTTATTTTGTGCTGAAGATATCACTAACCTCATCTTTCTCGTCCTGCAATGAATTATTGGATAGCAAAATGTACATTAAACTATTCGTACAAATTCATAAGGAAATTAACAGACGAAAATAAGGTAGCTTTAAGTTCTGACAACAACTAAGGAATACACAAATGAATTATTGCCAACACATACACACACAGGCTAGCTTCAACGCATACATATAATACAGCCTAGCTTCAACTGAACATATCAGGGTTCTATCTTGCAAATCGTACTAAACATTAATGTAACAGACTTAGATCAAATTTGACAAATTTTTCAATGGATTAGAAAATAATAATATAGTCCTCATTTAATTTAATACACGGTTCACTTTGTCTAAACCAGCACTCTGTATAAATCAGTAGTCTAGACCAGTAATATTTAAACCCAAACTCTGCCTGTAATTGGTTTAACAAAAGCCATGGTATGTACTGTCCTGTCTGCGAGAAAGTACATATAAAATATACCTTATTACTTATCAAATAGGATTTTCTCTATTATACTAACACTAACTTCTGTCTTGGATATGTAGTTGAGGCAGTTCAACTGTGTGAATACAGATATATTATATTTTCATTATATATAATAGAAATAATTATGGATTGGTATGTCATACTTTCATTTATATATATATTTACTGACATGTAAAACAAAATTCTAAAATTACATAAGCTAAATTGACATTTAATTTTGAGAAGTTGCATTATATTATTTACAGCAATTTTTATGCAGAATTAAAATTATTAATATTAAAAAAAATTGATGGAATTGAGAAACAAAATTATGTACCGTACTGCCAAATTACTATGTCTAGAAACTTGGAAGATAAAACCCTGACCACTATCGAAATGATGCAAATACACACTACAGTGGTTAGCTAAAACCACTCAAGTACATACCACAGCAGTATCGTCATCATCATCATCATCATCATCATCAACATCAACATCATCAACATCATCATCTTCAAAGTCATGATTATCATGATATAGACGTGATGATGATGTATTGTTCCAAAAGAGGGAACTAAAACCAAGTCCCTCTGGCTAGAAAAATAACACACACACAAATTTGTCATATCTTGATCTATAGAGTGACAATCAACACTAAGGCTATCTAGCATTGAGACAATTCCAATTTGACTATGAATTTCATAGATGCTTAATGCTGGATGCTAATGTGAAGAAAGACATAATATGAAGTATTCAGGAACCAAACGTGATATGGATCAGTTCCATTTTTTTTTAGTTCTAGATAATGCCAGAGCAGAGTAGGCCAGATGTAAAATTATGATTACAACAAAAGTGTTTGATTTCTGAAAATTAGTGATATGATGGTGGTTGTGTTTGTAAATGATATATCAAAAGTCACTTGTTCTCAAAAATGATATATCTCGTTTTGCACCTGAAATTTTGCAGATACAGGTATAACATTAAAATACTAAAAAGTCATTTTAGACTTTTCTGAATAACATAACAATTAGTTTTCTAACCACACCTAACATCTTCAAACATTGCTAGTCGTACTTAGCACAACACAGGTACACGTGGGAGAGATCAGAGACGTAAGCTGTAGGGTGGAGGGCGGTGCTCAACAGTATTACAATAATTATTACTTGACTGTGTATATCAAGGGATACTGCTCACTAAACTACAAGACACAACAAAACAGCACACAAGTTTTTTAAATATATTATAGTAGAGCAAAATTTAAACAGCTTTGAAAATGATGGAACAGTTTACATTTTTATTTCATTTCTAATAACTATTATTATTAAATAAAATATTTTTGAACTTTAAGTCAAAATGTTTGTTACTGTATGAACTATATAAAAATGTATAAATTAATTTTATATAGGATGTATGTAGAATAAAAAGTATTAAGAAAATTAGTGTGCTTCTGATACTCATGAATTTAATTTATGAAATAGCTTGTAAATAACCTGTTGTATTATTGTTTTGTTAACTTATTGGTTTTTATAATAAATATTAAAAATGTTTACTACATGTACATTCTAAAAGTGTATTTTTAGGACTGATGTTAAGACACAAATTATTATTATGAAAAAAAGTTGTTGCATCTACATGTATGTGTGATAGATCTTAAAGGTAAACATTTGTCACCAAACACCCATGACCTTTTATGAAAAATCTGGTTCAAAGTGTTTTTACACAGCATACAGACTAGCGAAGATAACGTCAATCTACATGTAGTTAGACCATTAAAATAGCATGATCAAATAAATGTACATAATATAGTTTTGGACATTATTGGTATCACTGTACCCACCATTCTTGTATTGGACGTAGTCTGGCTGACCTTGTAGGCCTTCCAGTTCTCCAGCACCAACAGACCTGCATAGATCTTGCCAACTGTTATCTTGCCTGCATTCAGTTCTGAGGAACAAGCAATCATACATTCAAATAACAATACAAGTTATAGTGAGTAGCTTAGATCCAATGGAGAGTACCATGGCTAAGTTTTATGTGTAACTAAACAAAACATTTTAGACTTGTGTTACAGTACTTTGTGTGGGAACTGTTACTTAGATATAGTAGTTCTAATGGTGTGTATAAAGATACATATTAACCATGTCGACAAAGAGTTATTTTTCATGCAGTCGTGCATATTTTCAACCTTTATCAAACATGAGGGAGAGACATAAATATAGGCATCACCTTTAGGTCAATCTCAAATTTAACTTTAAACGTTATTGACGTGCATGTATATACATGTACTTGTAAATAAGTTAGTCTGTATAACAGGATTTGCCTGCAAAGTGATATAAAGTGCAAAATATAATAGAGTAAAATTTTTAATATGTTATATACATGAGCCATATCTACGGCCATTATCATCTGAAGTAAGCTGGCGATTTTCAGCTGATAATTATCATCTAAAAAGGGCTAAACAAGTTACATCAATGATGGGTGTCATAACATATTTAAGCATTGCGTCTGCCTGGGCGCTATTAGTAGTTACATACATTATAAACATGTTTAAAATAAAATACAATTTCAATGTTTTAGTTGGCAGAATGAGATAATAAAGTATATTTGACAGAAACTCTATTCAGATGAATTAAAAACTTACCACTATTTGGTGGCATCATTAAATCTAAAAGTTTCTTTGCTTGAACTGGCCACATTAGTCTGATTACTTCTTTCATTTCTTCATCTTTCCTATCCATTTCTTCAGCTGAAAAACAATTATCACATGCAAGTTTGAAGGCCATAATGTACAATAAAAAGTTACAAAAATTAATCTAAAGATTGCATTTGAGGATTTATAAAACTGAAATATAATTATCAAATTTGTGCATTGTTAAAAAGCAAATACATAAAATTAATGCCTCAAGAAATTAAAAATATTTTTAACTTCATGCACTTTGTACACGTATGTAGGATGACATTTTCTTGTTGATAATTAAATTATGTTTAAATACCAATACAAATTGACTCTTGTATTATACAGTTTGTTAACAGCATTTCTATTTTTGTTGCCTGCTATATTCAATAGGTTAACACATAAAATTTTGTTTGTTTGTCATTCACCACTTTCACTGTCTAAATTGAGAAAGCTAAAAAACATCTTAAGTACATGTACATGTAGTTGAGTTATATACAAGAATATTACCTGGTCCTGTTTTAATCATCAGAGATTCTCTGATTAGAGCAAACAGAGTTGTTTTAAAGTGCACTGTTCCATCTTCATGAACTGGCATATTCATTCGTATCAATTTCTACAAGATAAAAAAATACAATAATATATTATACTGAACAACTTTGAAACTACACAATATTATTTATAGTTTAATATAGAGTGTGACAAAATGTTGTCGTAGGTATATACATGCATGTAGTGTACATAATTATAATGATTCCCAAGAACAGTTTTGTAAATTTTCAAAGAAAGTAGGATTACAACTTTTAACAGCAATGCTGATAAAGTATACATAATTATGTTTTCATGTTTGCTTTTTTGGAAACAGAAAACCAAATTGGGTTCAGCCTTGATAACTGCTCCATTTATAAATATGTGTTAATATGTAATAAAACAGATACATGTAATCAAGACTTATAATTTACTCTTTACTCAAATCGTTTACTTACTTTTTCAGCAATCACAATCTTATTTGCACAAAATAGATTTGAATATTCCTGAAACAGTAACTTGTGACATATCTTAATCATACCCAAAACAAAGATTCCATTCATATTTAACATACCCACATCCTGGAAAGTAGGTTATAGTTTAAAAGATACATGTATCTGTCTTCACAATGCTTCCACCACAAAGTATTGCAGTGACTCTGACAAAAGTTCTCCACTTACTCTATATGCTAGTCTGTAAGGACATTTTTTCCCAAATCCAACCGGTGGCTCCATATTTCGCAGCATTTCATACATATCACTGTAATTAATTCTGCCACTGAAAAAAAAAATTATTGAAAAACTTAAAATAATTTTATGCCCAATGAACAGAAATGAGAACAAGAGTTTGTATTTTTGAAGGGAAAAAAATATATGGTGTTCGAAAAATAAGTAAACTAAAGCACACTTCATACCTGCAGGTGTCTGGTGGCAATAAGGATGTTCAATAAAAAACCTATCACATTTGTGAGAATTTAAATCGCTACCCCCTAGTCATAATCTTAAAAGTACTACCTGACAATGTACATTGCGAAAAAGTGCATGTGACAAGAGTACAAAGTTTTAAAACATAGACAACTTAATGTATGAGCGAGACTTACGTTGCAGCAGGATCGTATTCTGCCCACACCCTGCTATACTCGTCTAGATGGTGAGGTCCTAGGATGGACGAGTCTCGTGTCAGATAGTCGAAGTTGTCCATGATAACAGCTACAAACAGGTTCAACATCTGCAAGACAAAATCATCCAGATTAACTGCAGGGTCATGTAACTCCTTTAAAACAAGTAGGTTTGTTTAACTACATATACAGTTAGAAATGTTAACATTTCATTTCTTAGGAAGAGTTGTATACATTTAATTGCAATTGGATGAAATACAAAGGATTTTCTATATTGTACATTTAATACCTAAGAGGTTAATATAACTGTAAAATATACCATTTCCTGAATATTGTCATACAAAAATTAACTGGCGGGAATGCACTTTTAAATGACATTGATTTTATTTACAAACTGATCATAACGGGCTAAAAAAGTGACCCAACAAGTTATTTGAGGGGTGCCACCCCTCAACCCCACCCATTACCGCCCTACCCATTTCCCGCTATACTGATCCTGCAACATGCTAACAGTGTTTTAAATAGTAAGAAAGGTCAAAATCTAACTTCTTGGGAAGATTGGTAGTTGGGTATACATTCAATTGCAATTGGAACAATGCAAAGGATTT
>JAULBR010001456.1:0-16362 GCA_032355825.1 Melanodrymia aurantiaca
TCTCTAACCGGCTGTAGATGACTACACTCCACCAAAATGTGACGCACTGTCAATGTACATCGACAGTGATCACACTGGTGGAGCGTAGTTCTTCAAAATAAATACATTTGTCAAATGTGCATGACCAATACGAGAACGACACAAAACAACCTCATCCCTCCTGCTCCGTCTATAGGAGGACTGCCACTCTCCCAAGACTGGCTTGACAGAATGTTTAAAATCGGTGTATGGGATGCCCTTCTTGGCACGAGGCAAATTCAAAGCAGACTTGGCCGCTAAATCTGCATTTTCATTGCCATCGATGCCAACATGACTGGGTACCCAACACAATACATTTTTTGGCAAGTGATAAAAAGACACACTTTCGTATCAACATCCCAATTAAGGGATGTTCCAACTCAGGGGTGTGGAATTACCATGCCCGACTTGCCCGACCCGGTATGTGGTACTCCCGAACAAGTACTTTTTTTCGTAGTGCTTGTCTGCGGACAAGTGAAATTTAAAAAAAAAAAAAAATTTAAATAAAAAATAAACAAAAGTTTTATTGTCCCCAAAACATCCGATGGTGTCAAGGTTGTTGTCACCACTGTACAAATAATGTTCACATAGTGTATAAATTACAAAATTTTATTTATATAAAGCCTGAACATCGATATTTCTTGACGTCCTTCACAGTATTTACAAATGTGTTGGTTATAGATAATTTAGGTTGACGGTAGAAGGGTATAATACATGTAGTTATATCTGGGGAAAAAGGTTACGTTTTCATCATTAAAAAGAACAAAACAAAACAGGACAAGTAACTTTTTCTCAGGACAAGTAAATTTAGACAGACTACTTGTCCTGGGACAAGTGAAGATTTTTGAAATTTCCACACCCCTGCAGTATATAATAGGAATCTTATAACTTGAAAACTCTTACAGCAACTATTCTTGATCATTTATGCGACTTTTATCGAATAGAGAATATCTGAAGTACTAACCAATTCTTTTGTTCTTTTCTTACATTTGTTCATAGTCGACAAAACGATGGTTATTATGACTAACCCAAGGAAGGACCTGGGTGAGACAAGACATATAGGCCTACATACAGACCAGACTGTGCAACCCTTCCACCAGAGTCATCCACCAATATTCTCGGTAAACAAAATAAATCTATGGATATAAATATATTATTACATTCATATGTTTGTGATATTCATTAATCAGTTTCAAACACTGATTTTATGTTTTCATTGCCCGTGATTGTCATTTGATATCTTAAACCCAACTTTGTTAACAGGCTTTCAAGACCTTTGATGGCACACCATGCTCAGGAATAGGGTGCAAGTAAAATTAAAGATCATGAAACTTATATCTAAACATGGTGGCCCGGTGACTACGTAAAATTTCAATGTGTTTCACAATCCGAACTATGTTTGGAAGAGTTAAAAGTCAAGTTTTGATTGCTTTTCATGTACAAACATCAGTCCACAGTTGATCAATGTTTTATGTAGGATTATAATGAGAGGGAAGGTGTCGGACCCAATCCTAATTTTGTTCGGATTGTGCATGATCCCTCAACTAGTTGTAGAAATATATTTTTGTTTCTATTACTTTTGATGTGGATTGACATTTTTATAGTTTTCCCCCCGATTTATTGAAATCAAATAGGCTAATATCGATTGAATGTTGGAGATATTTTACTTAATTTCAGCCAACACCGACGTATTATCAGCCACCTTTTTCAAGTTTGGATTACCAAGCCTACAATCCACAACTTCAAAATTATCTGCAGAACAGTCACCGCTTCCTGTATGAGCAGACGGTAATATTTGCTTCATTAGAGTATGCGTGTCAAAGCAGCGTAACTTGAGGCCATTCCAAGCTAAAGCAAAATCAAAACGGCAGTCCTATCACATAGAGTTAAATTTGTTAGTCTATTATCGTACTTATGTTAAAAATGGAAATTTAAAATGGGTAAGATTTTGTACCATAGTTTCTGAACATAAACTAGGTTAGCGCTGAAGAGTGTAGGAGGCGATGTTCATCTAGTTTTTAATGATGTAATATTATGATTGCAGGCACCACCATTCATTCCACCACCATTTGATTACTCCTGTAACAGTACTCCATTGGTGGAGGTAGAACACAGCACAGCAAACTCAAGAATGGAAGACCACAACTAATTAATACATGTGCATGTGTTTCTAATAAACTCCTGGTTGTAGTTAGTGCTATGGAATCAATATACGTGTATATGTACCGGTATTGTATTTTAAGCAGTTAGACCATTTATAATTTTGGGTTTTACTCTTTAGAAAAGTTATGATTATGTTAAATTGTTGACTGTGAAAAACCGGTTTAGTTCGAGGTGGATATAAAATGGTTATACTGCTCTTACTCCATCCATCTTATACTCTGCCTACTTTCAGTTTCATGTGTAAATATTGCTACACACTATGTACATGTCTTTAACCATCAGTCAGCAGTTGGAAAAATAAATCAGTTCAAGCATTTCTTAAAATTTCTCTGATATTTTAAACTTGCCAGATTTTTGTAATACGTAATTTAAAAAAAAGAAGACTAATGAAATTATTATCTATTTTTAAAAATGAACACTGATAAAAAATAGCAAGTGTTTGATATCAACATGTGGTAAATTAAGAGATAAAAGTCAGTACAAAATGCTTTATATCAAAACATTAATATGGTCATGAATAATAAATGGCCTTTGTTGTTTACCTACCTATATACATTTATAGATGTACACTAATCAATCTGGATCATCCAAGATGGCTGTTTGCATGGTTAGCCGGGTAGTACATGCATGAACATACCCACTGAAGTATATTTTTTATTTACTACATGTAAAGGTATCACATTGGGTACACGTATTACAATGTAATCAAATATAGAGAATAGAAATTTCATTTGAGATCCTTGTTATTATTATTTTGCTTTCCTTGAAACAAAGTTTGTAACTAACATGGGGTGTGGATTCTGTTTAAAACCATGTCCATGCGCTTGATTAGATTAAAATATTAAAATTAGGACAATTGTCTGGAAGCAGGTTTAGAGATCGATGGTGCATAATATTACATTTTGGATAATGGACGTCACTTGGTTAATACATTCCACTTTTCACCCGTAACTGATAAATATTTGACACTTGTTTAGATATGCACAATGTACATTGTATTTGCCAGTGAATTTAATATGTATTGTAAAACAATTTACAAATTAATATATGCTGATTTGAATATTATATATTCGTATTGCATCCATGGAAACCACAAGTCAGGTTTGATCATAATTGGTCAATAATGGGGAGGTTGCGATCTTGTGTATGTATGTAATGACTGAAAATGCATTTTACGTAACAACTTTCTGCACTTCTCTACATGTCAATTGTAAATGGGTAGAGTTGGTAATGTCTACGAGATGAGATGTGTGAATCCTAGAATATATTGAATATCTAATATACTAAGTGAGAAATGAACTTTTTTTGTAATAGAAAATCAAGTTTTTAAACATGACAAACACATGAAGTGTAATATATTCCGTTATATAGATTACACAGGGTGTTTGTGTGAGTACATGAAAGAAAGCGTCCATAAAGAATGTATGCGTGGGTAAGGTGGGTGTTCCAAATATGTATGTCTATAAGACTATTATATTGCTATCAAAGAGCACTTGCTCTGTGTCTGAATGTAAAAAAACATTCTGTAAGTGTTTGTTAGATCAAAATCTAAAACCCAGAGTGACAAATGATGTCATAATGTTAAATTGAATGGTGTTTGTTTATTTGCCTTATATGGACTGTTGTCACACATGGTTGGTGATTGGCAGGTCTATTGATTCTGAAACCTGATTATGAGACACTTTTTTTACATACCGTTAGTTGTGTTTATGTTTTTAAAAATTAATGCATATAATTATGATCGCAATAATTTCAAGATCAACAGTATATTTTATGACAATGTTATAACCTGCATGTAATGTTTTCTCTACATTAGTATTTTCAATACCTGATCATGTACCGGTTATAATTTGTTAACATTGGGCACATCAGTTGAACTTCATGAACATTCAGCATGTAATTTGTACTTCATGAACATTCAGCATGTAATTTGTACTTCATGAACATTCAGCATGTAATTTGTACTTCATGAACATGCATTCAGCATGTAATTTGTACTTCATCAACAGTCATTTCGTTAACATTCAGTATGTCATTAAATTTTGTACTTCATTAGCATTCAATACCAGTATATCAAATGTAATTCAGTAAATGTTAGCACATCATTTATACTTCAGTAACATTGATCATGTAAATATATTTAATTAACAATTGGCATATCATAATCATTAACATTCAGCACTGTCAGTATTTATACTTCATTAAATTCACAATATTATTAATACTTCATTACTATGTAATATTTAGTGGACGTTGTTTTCTAAATATCCACAGTCTGCGATAAGTTCACATCTGTATTAACACATGTTTAAAAAATGCATTCATGTTGTAATCTAGTACATGTACGTGTATATACATGTTAAATTTTTTTGTGAGGAAACTTGGGCTACGTAAAGACAACATAATTATGAGAGTTGCAACATAATATAGTCTTGAAATCAATACACATTGGGTAGTTTGAAAATACGTATTATTATTTTCCATTACCCTGAGGTGATGTACCAAGGCTCATCAATTTCAACATCAAATCATGGATACTACAATCTGACACTTGACTTTTATAGATTGAAGTGAAAAGAATTGGGAATAAGTAATACTAGTAACATAAAAACATGTTTCAGGAACTAACATCCTTAAAAGGAATCAATGTTTCAGGAACTAACCATCTCTTAAAATGAATCAAATCTTTCAGGAACTACCATCCTGTAAACGAATTTAATTTGATATTTGTATCAATGGTCATTGCACATGACATATTTTAATTTGATATTTGCATCAATTGTCATTGCACATGACCTATTTTAATTAATATTTTGTTAAAGTTAATCGATATAGGTAATATTCAATTGTATCACTAAATACAGAAAGGTATACGAAAGATAACGTTAACAAGGTTTCTGTATGCAAAATGATTAGAACATGTCACATTCATTACACACACTAACAGTTTCTGTTGTTAACCTTTTACATTGAAACATTCCCATACTATTATAGTAATTTGTTTGTTTGCAGTGAAAAGCTTTCTTTGTTCAATTACAACTTTTGACAGTTTTGTTTGAAAATTGATGTTTGTAGTTTTAAGGAATAAACTATTTTTGCTAATCTGTGTATTTTATGTACCAAAATATTTAGTTACTATTCTATTGGGCAAATCTGTTGCATTGGTTGACACGTGATAATACTGTACATGCACATTAGTAATCATTCGATCAATCCTACCACACACCTGTAGTGGACACTCTAACCACTGATCTAGATCCCACTCCCAATTAATATACCGGTAGTACATGGACATGTAAATACATGTACATGTACTAAGAATACTCACTCTCAGTCTGCGATGATTGACATCTGTCATCTAGTTGATTTTAAATTACACATTAAATCTAATAAAAACAAATTTTATGAGTAAACATCACCTGTTTATTTATATATGTTATCAACATAAATAATGATTACGTATGATTATTTAATAAATTAAATCTACATAAACATGTATAAGTAATAAGTACATGTATGTATAATGAGACTTTCACCGTGATCACAAGAAAGAGTATGGAAAATAGCACTTTAAGTTATTCATTCTGATTCAATGTGAAATATTGGTATGTAATATGTTAGAGATGTCAGAAGTCAAATAGAAAGTTGACAATAACTACCATCCATTAATCCATGTACATATGTTCCATTATACATTTATTTCAAACCTGAAATCTCAATTTTTAAAATGAACAGTCAACTTCACAAAAACAAATACGTTCTGTTATAACCATCAAACAGATAAAAGCCAAACAAACTGCTTGCTTTGAAAGCAAAGAATTCTTAATTAAAACACTAAGTTGCAATCCGAGTTGAAGCCATTCAAGGGACATTATAACAAAGTTGAGATGGCATGTACTCATGAAATACAGCCAAAGCAGTGATGATGCTAGTTATTTGCAAAAGGGGAGCTTCACCAGTACCAATAAAATATAATGTAAATTTCATGCAAAACAAAAATCAATTTAAATTGGTATAAAAAAATACAAACAATTCTGGGACATCTAAAATCTAGATGGGCAAAGATTTTATTGACTGGTACAAGTTTGCAGCAGGTGGTGATTTTCAAAATCTATTCCATCACTGCTGCCAATAGTTTCAAAGTAATGTCAAATGTATCAACATTACAATGCAAAATACCATAACTTCTAGTGGACAATATATCACAGACTATCCTGTGCTTGTTAGATGCAGGCACCTATTTTTCTCAAATAGATTCCTATTTTCAAAGATAAAGAAAACCCTGGGTATGTTATGAGATTCATAATTCATACCTACATGTATATCAAATAAATCATTTGGACAAACAAGATTGGAGAAGGATATACAGCTGTTCTGTGTTTATCTGTTAAACAAATCCTATTGCAAAATAAGTTTAAGCATGTTGGTGATTAACATATTATATGTATATACATGCATGCATGTATTTCGATGTTTTTTCCATACATGTTCTGAAGTCTTGCAGGCTGAGGTGAGGGTGCCTGTGTTAAGACATTTGAATTTGAAGAATAATATAAACATTCAGTCTTATGTCAAGTTTCACATGCCAATTTATAAGAATAAAAACCCCTGACATCTTGTGATCTATTGCTCTTTTATCACCTCAGATTAACCATGATCAAAAGATTGAACTGACAAAAAATATAGACAAACCTCTGACGTAAAAAAAACAAGAAAAAACCCAACTGTAGATGAGGTAAAAATGTTCACTGAATACAATTGAAACTTCTACATGCATTGAGGTCATAATAATTATTACACGATTCACATGTCGTAGTTTTTATTACCTTGATACATATCTATATACACAATATAACAAACATGCAATTTCTTTGGTACACATTTCTACAAAGTTTCTTTGGTACTACAGTAAGACAGTGACTGCCGTTTTATGGGAGCAAAATTTCTCATATAAACCTAATTTTGAGGAGCAATCAAATGTTCCCCTCAAATTAAAAGCAACATTTATTATCAAAAACTTTGGGAGATGTGAATTTTATGTTGTTATAACTTATAGAATTGATCTTATTAGAAGAACATTGTATATAATAGATTTATTGCTATCGTTATTATCATTATTGATGACATATTTTTGTAAATGTGAACATAAGTTTTCTGAGAGTGAGAGCAATCCCTTCTGCATAGTTTGTTTAATTTATGAGAACTAATTTACAAATGGCAGTCGCTGATAGAATATTTACATAAGTTGGGTTTTTTTGTTATTACATGTAGATTCTGAGTTCATTGAAACATTATATACTTCTGTCCAATTAAGATATATACTGCACAACTTCATTAATCCAGTATTTTTAATAAATACAGTTTTCCTCAATATGTGATAATCATCAATCATAAATTTCAACAAAAACTTTGTCAATGCATGCATATATGTCTTGTAAAATATAAATAACATTTTGATCAATTCCAAATATAACTTAAATAATTACATTCATGTATAAAACTTTAAAAATGGCAACACTTTGGCTTACGGCAACATCAACAATTGTTAACAGTCATTGGGCAGGTCCTTGGAACATGACGGTTGTGGCATTCCACTTCTTTAACTTCTTTATCATAACATTTTTACACATGGCTCCCACTTTCACTAGGGGCCACCCACTTTTTATCAGGGATTGATTGTGAACAGCTGATACCTAAAGAATAATAAACTGTGTTTGTTTGTTCTGCACTGTTCATGTTCTGGACATTTTTCAAATCACCTACTAGTAACAGAATTGTTCCAAAAGTTCATTCAGACCAGATTGTCTATATTTGGTCTTTACATACATGTATGAGACAATAACCACTATAGCACTGCATGCTGTCAAAGGTAGGGGTACATTCAACGTTTATGGTACACACTCCAAAATATATACAGACTCAGTTGTATACAATACGTTCAACAAAATAACAATCATTCCCATTATGGGCTATACATGTATATACATTTGAACAAGTCGAAGAATTACAAAACATTACCAACGTAACTACAAATACATAAGCAAATAGTTTGGACAATATTTTGATTTTAAACCCATCAGTAAGGACTGATAATTGATATATAATAACTATCACCATATCTGCGAGACATTATCCACAATTAACAACATTAATTAACTACTGGTACCTTTTAGTAGGAAAAAGGTTACCAGTCATTTGAAATGTCAACACTGTTTCATAATTACGATTTTAGAAGGTGTGCAAAATTTACTACCATACCCTAAGTAAGTTTTGTACGACTGATGATAATAACAAAAGTATTTAATTTTAATTCTATCATGACTTTTAAGAATACTTGATTCTAATCAGTTAGCATAATTTAGTTACACGATAACGTACTAAAACCAACCTGTGCTTCCTCTGAGCACTAATAAAATACATGCCTCAGTATAAAATAAACCATTTCTGAGTCGTCTGTAACTGACTAGCTGTTAAACATATTGTCAAAATCTCTAACCAAACATGTATGCCTTGTTTTACTGTCTGGAATGTAAAAAGATCAACCCACCTTCATCTGCTTATAAAATACATGCCTCTCTGGACAAAATACACCATTTCTGAATTGTCAGTCACCCCAATAGATTAAACACTCACTATCCTGCACACAACTTAAATGCATCTGAATTCAGTGGATGGTGTAAATTCAGTGAATGTGAAATCTATCAATGTTTGTGTTATTTTGATGGTTCTAGCTCTCTAATAGTGTATTTGTGTTACAGACAAGGAATGTATTTCAGCTCAAAGATATCCTGCTCATTCAATTACTGCACCACTGGACTAGTAGTCTATCTTGGCATTGGCTTTATTAACACACCCATCAGTTTGGATTCCTCTGCTGCTGGAAGGTTGACATTCATGCTTAAGTGGTTGCCTCGAGAACAAAAAATGAGTGGCGATGACTCCACCTGAACAACTTTGTCTTCATCATCATAGATGATCAGACTTGCCTGAATCCTAGCTTCACCATTCAACATCGCCGACTCATGACAGTAAATCTGAAGTGTCCATAGCTCATTGGTCTTACGATACGTAATTTTCCAATCTCCATCCTTAGCCTCCGATGGAACAGGTCCAATGTATGTTCGGACATCAACTTGAATGCCAAATCTTAACGTGTTCTGCATTCGCACTGTGTCAACTGTAAGGTCAGTGTAATTACGAGGAACGTAGAATGGCTCAAGGAATGATACATCCAGTTCCACTTGTGATGGACATAACGATCGGAATCTGTAGGCTTTACCAACAAGGTCGGATATCTGATCCTTAACTTCTTCTCGCTGAGCAAAAGGATCGCTTTCAATACGATACAGCTGCGAGACCATCATCTGGGGAAAGCGAACCATGGGCAGTAGATGTTTTGCATTGTCCTTAAAGTTGGCAATGTGGTTGTCATCCAGAAGCCACTGCTGTAAACATTCGTAGATCATCCACTCATTGGTGACGACAAGTTCGGAATTGTTGAGAATATCACTGATGAATTCAATATCCATATTAACCCATTCTGAAAGGTGCAGAAGAGACTGTGCGTTCCAGGCAATTGTTTTAGAACATTGTTCAACAAGGCCTTCCATGTGCAATGCTTTTGCCCAGGAGTACCACATTAGAGCATTCTTAACTTTGGGCGACTGTGTGTGCTCCACCATGTATTGGGTGCACAGTTGCTTCAGTGATCCAACTCCATACTTGTCAGCCAGGCACAGGATACCAACTGCTGAATCAACACTAATGTTCACCTTCGCTGTGTACAGAAATTTTAGGAATCGGTCGAAATAAGTCTCACATTCTACGCTTTCATCAAGTTCAACTTCTGGCATCCCGGATTGGGTCCACTCTTTGTTGTATAACATTTTACGAAAGACTTCACTGGATTTAGCGAGAACAAACTTGTGGGCAAAATATGTGGAACTTCCCACTTTGAGTTTGACATCACTGATCTCTTCCTGGTTGAAAAACTGTGAAACATTGTCTATAAAGTCAGATTCGTCACGTAGAATATGATCTTCCTGCATAGGAGCAGGTGAAGTTGGTTCAGATTCCATTTTCTGAAAAGAAAAAAAAATAACATTAATTTTTCAGTCAATTTTAGCTTTAATAGTTGAAAAACAATTTGCCAAAAGAATTTAATATTGAAAAAAAAAGATATTATCGGAAGAACTAAAGAGAGAACTCTATTCTAAATATATGTTCCGTATACATGTGCTTTATATATGGATGTGTAGCACCTAAGCAGTCAGATAATAATCAAAATCTGTTTGAAAATGTGTGTGGTCTGAGCTGCCATATTTCATCTTTGTGATCAGCTCAAAGCTTCTGAAGACCAAGTCAAAGCTTCTTTCATATGAATCTGTCTATAATGACAAAACAAGCCCCATGACACAGTGGCAATTTGTTCTTCTCAAGGTTATGAATAACAAGAATTGGTCGAGTTCTTAACAATGATCCCAGCTTTATCCATTTCTGGCTGACAATTTTGCATAAGCATTCATACTCTGACCGACTTTTTATTTCTCTCTGATCAATCAAGATCTGAAAAGCTTAGTTGCATTGTTAATATATAACATGATTCATAAAATTATAGTACCACTTCAAGAGTATTTATAAATAACCATGCACACATCCATCATTTGTAAAATAGACTGATGAAAACATAAATTATGTTAAATTTTATAACTGAATATTTTTAAAAAAATGATAAAGCTAACACATTTGAATGTTCTAAACATTACTTTAAAATGCATTTTTCATCTTTTATGTGACAAAAATACATTTTAATTAAGAGTATTATCTTCAATGATAATAGCTTTGTACTATAGTCAATAGATATTATTCAGTATTATAAATGCAGTTAGGGTATCCACCTGTCCAAAACATTTGACTTGCATACACAAGGGGTCAAATCTGGTATCTTACATTTACACATGAGAGTAGACAGTAGTTAACACATTATGCATTATGAAATGCACTAGTGTTTTCCGTAGAATTGGTACAAGGCATGGTCAATTGAACTACATCAGGGCATTTTGTTCATTTCTAGATAGCTTTTGGGCACTTTTTTCATAACACCTAAGGGCATAATTATTATTTAAACTGATATTAAACTGATATTTAAGTATGATAATATTTCCTTTTTTTATAGACTCAACATAACACTTATTCATTCTACAGTGTATATAGGTAAATTGTTTTATAAGTACATGTATGTATATTGTTCTATCTGAGGGCAGCATGGTACTACTTGGGGGCAGAATGGCATGGAAGTATCAAGGTATGGTGTGGCACCATTCTAAAATTGCCTAGGGTAAACACTATCAGCACAGATGTAAAGTTTGTTTTTGCAAAGTGCAATATCGCGGAACAATCTAATATATAATTGTGCAGGTACTTGAGTGCCGATTGCTCGTGGAGACTTGAGCAACTATCGGCCTCCGTAGCATAGTGGTTAATGCATCAGGCTTAAGACTGGTAGGTACTGGGTTCGAATCGCGTTCATGCCATATTAAAAGAACAGCACTTCTTTGATTATAAATGGTTAATGGAATAAACTGGTTAATAGCATAAATGTTCAATGCACAGGCGACTATTAATAAATACTATTTAAAAAATAAACTCTACAACCTGTGATATAACATACAATGTCTATGGTATGTGACAGGACGACGTACGGCATACTAAGAGACGAAAAATCACCACTTACCCAGCCTGCCATCATGTTGACATTGCAACCACATTACAATACGGAAATGAAACGTAACCACTTACTTTAACATGCATTAATGTTGACAGTAACTCCAATGCAACAAAGTTACTAGGTGTATTTTTGTACAAACAGCACACAGAGCTCTATGACTCATACTATTTTATCAATACAGTATACAAGAGCACGTTCAAAGGAACATATTTCTTTGATACTAGATGAGATTTTATGTATACCCAAATGACACACCTTCTGTAAATGTGTTAACAATAAGAGGCGATGGTGCCTACCATGTACATGCAAGCTTATTCAATATTACATGTACAGTAGTCCCATGTACTCATAAAAAAGAACTCATTAAAAAGTAATTTGTTGAAAATAACTTTGTAGCATGACTGACAAAATTTAATATATAAACACCAGGTGTTACAAGGTGCATTGATACTTAAAAACTCGTTTGGCAAAATAAAACATTTTGATATTAAAAGAAAACGGGTAAATGACAAAGAAACCAAAAAGCATTACAAACTGCAGCACCATTAACTCTCAGTATAAAGGAACCATTCAACTGTTAAAAATTGGTAGGAAGTGGTAATCAGTGCTCAAAATTCGCTGCAGCAAAAAGCAATGTCTACAAAAGTTATAGCAAAATTGATTGGTGATAGCATTTTATAGCTGTGATAAAAACAAATGTTTTCTGGCATGTCTGTTGTCATTCCACTTGGAAGTTGGAACTCCATTGCCGATTCCTGACAATCAATATAATTTGCTTTACTTCAGTATTTTATTTAAAAGTGCTGTCGCCATTCCATAGCCAAATTAGATTGCTATAACAATTGTGTCATCGCAAAACTGTCTGAATTTCGAACGCTTGGTAATGCAGAAATATTTTTTTCTCTCTTCCAGTTGTGCCACTGACATGTACTCCATGAGTTACATGGTGTATAAATAGAGCATATTAAACTCTGTACCAAATTTAATATGCTCTATTTATATATCATGTAAGTCATGGAGTACATGTCAGTGACACAACTGGGTACCAAACCGGGTCTCCGTGATTAAACGCGTCAGATTTAAGACTATAATAGGTAATGGGTTCGAATCCCATTTGTGGCATATGAGATTTTTAATCCCAATACAGGCTCCAACACAGAGTAAATGCTCCACAAAGCTCAATGAGTATGTGTACTTCCACTTACACCAACCAGTGTCCTCAACTGGTTTAACATAGGCCATGGTATGTACTGTCCTGTCCATGGGAAAGTGCATGTAAAAGATCCCTTGTTACTCATCAAGAGTAGTGGGTTTCCTCTATCATACTAAAACTAACTTCTGTCCTTGACATGCAGTCGAGGTAGCTTGCAATGTTTTATGTTAGGATTAGAAGGAGAGGGAGGGGATCAAACCCAATTCTAACTTTCTTTGAATTGTGAAACACATTGACATTTATGTACGATTCCTAATATATAAGCAAGTGCCATCAGTATTTAATTTTTGCAAGCATTAGGTTTGTATTTTATTATAAAATTTTATAGTGAAACATCACACAATACATATACATGTATTTTCAATGGCATGTTTTGGGCCAACCATTTCCTAAGAGTGTAATGTTGTTATGGTGGTTCTTTTGTAACATTTCAACTAAACTCACCGACCACACAAATCAGTGTTTTCTTTTTTATGAATTATTTTTAATTAATATGTGAATAAAAAATATATAACACTCACAAAGGTGGTACTAATATTACAAAACTTGTTTGACAATTGCCTTTAATATACATGTAGTATACGCCTCAGTCTCACTCATGGAATAACACAATTCACATACCCATGTCATAATTTGTGTAAGACCCTCATATTTAATTAGTAATCTTTGTTAATAAAACCAAGAAATATCTATGGAGAAATACTTATTTACAACCTACTGATAAATACCAATCTAATACGTATTGACAAAATACTTTACAAGATACAATAATCTACAACTGTGTGCCAACATCAACAAAAACAACTTGGAAAACACAAGTAGCCTTTTCAAGTAAACACATTTCATTCGATTATTTAGATTAAGTAAAGCTTGAAATTCTAAAGTATTCTCCCGTGACTAATCTAATAAAACATTAACACCCACAGTTTGGAATGTTGGCCTGTTATACTTTTACACTTGTAAACAAAATACTCATAAGACATCATCAACATAAACATGTATACATATATAGGTAATTCACTCTGGTAATCACTCATGCTTGACAGGTCCTACCGTAATACAAAAACATATACTGGTAGTATCCAATACATTTTTTATAAAAAAGGTTGTGTCAGACACTAATAGTGTTTCTGATGCTTATAAAATAAATGACAGCTATTACCACAGTAAACGGTCTTAGAAGTAACATAGCAACATGTCTTGTGATGTACTGATGTACTCCCGAGTGCCCACCCTGGGGCAAGTTGTAAATTGGTTTGAATATCGAATTAAGAGTACTCCATGTCTATAAGTAGTAAAACCTCAATATGCATACACACTCAGGTACATGTACATTGAAATAACAAATTAAAATACATTCGATTATGTAACAATAACGAAGCTACTCATATCTAGTGATATGTATATTAAATAATGGAATAAAATAATAAATGCTGCATGCAATTAAACTAAGGCTCTTTATAAAACAAAACAAAAAATGTTTACATATTAATTACCTTTTTACATATACATGTATATATATATAAGTAAGTAGGTCTCCAAGTCGCACCAAGTAAATATTTTCACTTGTCAATTTTCAATAACTGCTGCAGTGAGATTAAATACAACAGATCTTTCCCACACCACTGCAGACTACTGGGTGATCATATTCCATGAAGCAAGATAATATTGATACAAATAGTGTGACATTTAATTAACCAGTCATAATGCAATGTAATCTGAAAGAGCTTGACCATTCTACAGGACAAACACACAATGGCCAATGATAAAGAAATCAATATGTACATGTATGCACAACACCATGCTCATTATGCAAGTGTGCATGGCAGGCAGACACACCCTTCCTTCAGCCTACCTTCACCACAGGCACATGACGTTCAGCCACCCGCCTGGACACAGCATTCAAGGGTGCAGTTGTCGTATTTGTTGCTGTATCACTACCAGCTGTGTTATCAGCCACCGATTGCACTTCACTTTGGTCGTCAGCCAAAGCAGCAGGCTCTTCTATTGGTCTTTGGGGCTGGGCCGCCATTTTGACAAACTCTAATTGCTCGAATCACGATCTGACCCGAATTGCAAATTCTATGCTTACTCAGTTGTAGTTGACCCAGAATAACCTAGATATTAAAGCCACAGGCCACATATACCAAGTAAGACATTCAACTGCAATAAACGGAAGCCACGACGTGTCACCAAATGAGTCATTGTTTAATTGTTGTCCAGAGAATAAGAACATAAAAGATGTCTACATGGTTGACTACATAGTAACTAATAGGAAAAGAAATGTTTTTCCAGTTTTTTGTCACCAATGTTTGTCTTGTCAAGTTGGATCATGTTCTGTGTGCAAAATAGCATGGCTCCGTATTACTAAATCTTTCTAACACAATTTTAATTACAAAATGATGGATGTCAGTGTTATCAAATATAAAAGAAAAAGATGTAACAGATCAGTTTTATTACAAAAATGATATAATTACATAATATGTATGCGTGTGTGCGTGTGCGTGCGTGTGTGTATTTTTTTTATACTATTAGAGAGTTACATGTACAAGTATAGAGATTAGATGATAATAATAATAATAATAAACAGATAATGCAGTTAACAAACCCACAGTATAACATTAACAAGGGGTAGTTGTTAGCAACAATCAAAACACAAGAATGAATGAATGATTTGAAGTTTAAAGTCGCTTCAGGATTATTTCGCCTATATGCGAATCAAAACACAAGAAAAGAAAAGTAAATAATATTTGGAAAAAAAAATAAATTTACATCCGTAAAATAGCATTTTCAACAGGTGATGCATATTAACAGTGTATAATATATGGGACTATCAATAATATGTATCAAAGATCAAATTAATCACAGTATCACTATATAAATTAGTGGTTTCATTGTCAATGCTTACTGGGGAATTACAGGATAACAGCTGTACATGTACAATGAATTTGTCATCTGGGAGATTATGTAATTCAATAGATAACTCAATGAGGCCAATATCTAAAAGAGACAAAATTTGTCTCTAGTTTCGATAAATATTGAAAGGTATTTATAACATGAATAAGTATGTTTGCATAATGTATTTTACAAATAGAACAGAATCCTTGAGATGACTTAGGTCTCCAAGTATTGCATATACAGTCAAACCTGTCTTAAGCGGCCAACTAAGGGAGTAACAAAAAGTGGCCTCTTAAGACAGGTGGCTGCTTAATACAGGTCATAATGCACTAAAATTGATGAT
>JAULBR010001565.1:0-16339 GCA_032355825.1 Melanodrymia aurantiaca
GCCTAATGCAAGACTTGAAAATAGAAATCCCAACAAAATTGATCACTTCAAACTTTATGAAGTTAAGGCTGTAAGTTAAAATCTGGAGTTCAGACTTTAATAAAGTTTAGCCTGAAAATGTTTATAAGCTCGGGGCCAGGTTGGTATATATTCTCCAGGAAAGTCTACCCTCACTTTTCTGTCAACCAACATCTAGTATACTGAAGGACTAATGAAGATTAACTTAGGGGACATTTCATGCACACGGAGACCGTCCCAGCCACATGACTAGTGATTGTCCCCAGATTACGCCTTGATGAGAGTTCAATCTGATTAAAATCAGTCGACCATCCGCTACCTATTGTCCGCTGTCTGACAACGGTCAATATGTAACAGATGGTGGACATGATTTTCATCAGACTGATGAGAGTTATGCAGTAGAACACACTGACATCAGTTCATTGCTATGTCCAGTCGTAATATCTATATAATGCCGATTGCCATTTCTGGTCTTCGTTTCCCAAGGCGACGGTTTAACAAGAAGATCTCTGATTTACTGTGTTTGTGCGGCAATCTATTTAGCTAAGAAATACAATATGAAACTGCATGAATGATATGTCTGGCGGATCTAAAGCTGGTTCTTGTTGCAGTTCCTTTGGTTCTGTCTGAAGAAGAGGAAGTTACTTTATATGTTGGTGTTGTTGTGTTCCTTTTTGTCGTGCGCTTTTCTTTAGAATCCTCTCAACTTTTAATATGATAGCGTCCATGCGGAAAATTCTCAACTGTTCATGAACTATGGGTCCCCTTTTTGTCCGAGTTGTTGAAGGGTATTCGTATGGTGCGGAAGGGACCTTCGTTTACAATTGAACAGTCAGTTTTGCAGAAATCATGTTAATACGTACCTACAAAATAAATTGTACAAGTATCTTTAGTTTATTCTCAGCTTTTCATGTTCACGTGTGCCATTTTTATTCCTGCATATACAAAAACTCGTATCATCCACAGGTATAATATAGTGTTTATAGATGTTGTATGCATGTAAATAATAGTATTGTTCATTGGATTTTGTATACAAGCGTTGGTAACCTATATGTATTTCCTGTTAGATGTTGTGAGCCATGTTGATACTATAAAAGCACACTGCAGACTTTTAAAGCATATTTCCAAGGCAATCTATATATATATATATATACACACAAAGTATCAAATAATCTATAGCGGAATTGTTTACCATCTACATCTAACGATGGCGTCGAGTAAATAACACAGTTAGATTTGGTTAGGATCATTTTACAGTGGGATACCATTTCACCACACCTCAATTCTACAGGTAACCAAGCACGCAGAGGTCAAGGTATTTGATGTTGCAGGCATGGAATGAACGCCAATTGCAACTCTTTGAACCGATGTGACCCGCGACACACACACCGTGTGGACACGAGGGATCACTGTTGGTCTTAAATGAGAAAATGTTTATTCACGCTGGACCCGTGTTGTCCCTGGCCGTGTTGGGCACCCCCGTTACAGTGTTTCCGTTTACTCGGTAAACCACCGTATTTTCGTACACACAAAAAAAGGGGTCCGGTTCTTTTCTATGTATGCGCGACCAATGGTTAATTAAGTTGTCAAGATACCCATCGTATGTATTATTCCAGCGTGACCCATGAACAACGTTGCAGCTGATGGAGTATTTTGACCGGTAGATCGTTATTTTACACGTGAATACCACAATGTTAACTGGAACGTTAAAGAAAGGGGTGGACAATCATAGTTGCAAGAATGGCGTCTCCCTCCAACAAATTAATGTTGATTAATTTTAGTGTTGGACTATAATAATGTGTAGCTATAAGCACAGCAAAATATTACACTCAAATAATATCAGTTAGCAGTATATACAAAATAAGGGAAATCCTTTTCTGTCTAGATGAATTTGGAGTTATTAATCACAAATAAATTTTATAATAGCTAAATAAGATGTAGACTACGACCCCCGCCCACTCACCACGCCCACCTCTCCACCCCCCCCCCCCCCCCGCCTTTAATCTACCTGAATTATTACGTTTTTGGTCAATCTTGTTTTCACAGGTGTACACCGGATAATTATACTTACTTCAACTTTCAAACCTATGCACACACCAAGACATACCGGATATTAAAGACCATCGGCAGACAATTATTGTAAGAGTGGGTGCCTGACAGAAAACGTCACAGACACAAAGGGTTATAGATAGGCCTTTCCATGCACAGAACACACATAAACTGTCTAGTCTAAACTGGTAAAAGACACAAACTGCTACGGGTAAAGGGAAGATAGACATACAATGTCAAAGGTGGTTTAAATGCGTAAATATACGTCGTCTCGTGAAAGGCAGAATAATATCACGCCCACCGTCAAGGCAACAGAACACAATAAAATTTATTATTAGGTTTGACGTGTATAAGAGAATTAACATAATAAAAATTGTCACGTGCAAAGAACAGATATACGCTGTCACGTGTAAAGAACAGATACACACTTTCATGGATAAAGAACAGACACACTTTCACGTGCAAAGTACAAATACACACTTTCACATGTAAAGAACAGGAGCCTGTTTCACAAAACATTTACGACTAGTTGTAGACGTAAACGCAAATATCTGACTAAAAGAGTTTCCCAAAATATAATTAAACGTAATTGTGTCCAAGAACGAATAGCGTCCTCGGGTAATACGCCGCAAATGACCAAAAACCCATGACGTCTCAACTACTAACCATCGTAATATGACTAACAATTAGCGATCGAAATTTCTCTATACTTACGTTTACGTCCACAACTAGTCGTAAACTAGACTTACGATGTTTTGTGAAACAGGCCCCAGGAACATAATTATTTACATAATAAACATTAGATATTAAACTCAAATGATATTTAAGATAAAATTATGTACACATAATTTACATGTTAGCGTTTGTAGTAGTTTAGTATGGTCCGTGGATGTTTGCTCACAATAAGATATTTTTAGATAAAGGTATGCATTAAGCTAAGATAACAATTTGGACGACTAAAACATTTATAATATAAATATATTGATGTTCTGAGCAACAAGATGTAGGTTTTAAACGTTATTTTTAATAATAAAAAATGCTCTATTAATAGCTAAAAACATGTAGGCCTATTATGTAAGCATTTCATGTATTGTGTCTACTCTATGGTAATGTCCACCGCATAACAAAACTTTAATAAAAATCATATACTTTATTACATTCTAAAAATACTTAAGAGTCCACTAAAGTAGTGTTCCTTTATAATCCAAAAGACAAAATATTCGCATTGTCAAAAGCGTATCTCTGCACAACTTCCACAAGGCAAAGATGAGGGGATGCTAAGACAAAGTTGAGATAGCATGTACTCACTAATTATTATAAAATGTTTATACTAACGGCCCACCAATGCATGATCCTGGCCTACCATCATAAATCATACATAAATTTGAGATGTTTTCACTTTCTTGGCATCATTGTTTGTTCCAAAATGGAAATTTAGCAACCCAGCATCTTTCTCTGCTTGATATTTGTAGTTCAATGTATACCCACCCAACAAGTGCTTTAATTCTATTCTCCCACAATTAAATGGACTCTATATTTAACACAACAGTTGTATCAACAGTGGGTGCTAGTTAGGGGGAAATACGCATTATATTTCTTGAGATACTTTAAAGAAGCTGATGCACTATTTACATTCTTTTCTGCCCACTACATGCGAATTAAAATAAATCGTGACGGCGGTTGTTTACCCACTACCACCCACTTTTTTTCTTTCTAGGGAGTTGCACTTCGAGGACTTTTATTTCAATGTTGTGCTAGAGCAGGGCGGTATGAATGTCCCACCCCATCATCTTGTTTGATTACGATCTTTATTTTGTGTTAGGAGAGTCGAGGACAATAGCGCATTCAAGACATGTGTGCACATTTAGACGTGTGGAATAATCGGAAGAAGTTTAGCATGACGTATTTTCGTGGTTAATGGGATCGGTTATATTTATTTTCTTACATATATTATACGTAATACAAGCGTAGTTTTATTTTATTTCGCATTAACTGACTGGTCTTTATTGAGCACATTCTGTACGTTTGCCATTTATAACATTACTTTCGCAGCAAGAAACAAATCATGTAAGTTGATAATAATTATACTAGGTAAATACTTTAATACCAATGTCATCAAAAAATAATTAATGCGTTAGTTACATTATCTAACAAACTTTTTGTTCTATTGCGAAGACAACGGTTTTTAATATACATTAGTATACCAGTAGTAGTATATACCAGTAGTAGTATTTAGAGGTTTATACATTATGTAATGTGTTTTTTTATGTAAGGCAGTGAATATGGCTCCCCAACCTATTCACTGCCTATGCATGGGGGATAATAAATGTTTTGTGGGGGGAAAAAATGAGAAACAAAATATACCATTAGTTTTACAGATTTTATACACTTATCTGATCCAGAATTTGTTTTTATACTTTTAGTGCTAAAGTCCAATCTTGTTTTAATTTGCAGGATTAGCTTGTACATGTACGGGTATAATAAGATAATTGCCAAAAGAAGTTTTATTCATATTACTTTTTTGTTTTGCTATTATAATAATTGTATTTTGGCAAGTCTTTTGTTATCCCTTTGTATTCATTAGTAATTGTATAATAAGATAATTGCGAATAGAAGTTTTATTCATATTACAAATTTTGTTTGCTATTATAATAATTGTATTTTGACAAGTCTTTTTTTTATCCCTTTGTATTCATTAGTATTTCTTTGAATTTCAGTAATAATCCCACAAAACGAGTATGAAGTGGGCTGCCTGTTTGGCAATTGCAGCCGTGGCCGTGCTCTTACAAGAAACCCAACAGCAACGTAAGTAATCTTCGTTCATTTATTTAATTGATCGCAAATCAATGCTTAATACTGCGCTTTTTAGTTTTTTCATATTCAATTGTGTTGAATTTATTTATGATAGCCATATGTTATTAAAATGAAGCCATGTTCCCGAAAATACGGTAATACACAAAATCTATCTATGGTAACGATTGCACGACTTTGTACATATATAGTTAGTTAGTTATAACTTATTTAGGTGCTTATATCCAATTTTAAAAAAGATAAAAAGTGTGTTTAACGACGCCACTGGAACACATCTATTATACATCAGCGGTTATTGGACGTCAGACGCATGGTTATAATTATGGTCACAGGGGAAACCCGCTGTCGCCGCTCCATGGGCCACTCTTACCGAAAAAAAGCAAGGGGTCTTTTATGTGCACTATCCCATAAACAGGATAGCACACATCACGGACTTTGATAAACCAGTCGTGTATCACTGGCTGGAACGGAAAATAGTCCATAAAATGTTCTGCGCTGTTGAGGATCGATCCCTTGACCCATCCCGCCACAGGCAGACATTCTACCTCTAGTGGTTTAGTTCTTTATTTAGTTCTTCTACGTCATTGCTATAGTTATAGAATATAGTTTTATTTACATCTTAGTGCTTACAATATCGATATGTTTCTTGTCTATATACATATATCCCATGTGTATTATTATATACATGTACATGTATTATATATATTATTTTTATTTCTATTTTTTTTTGTCGTTGCAGAATGTAATGGAAAACTCGACATAATATTTGTATTGGATGGCTCAGAAAGTGTTAGCCTTTCCAACTGGGTGCACGTAAAATCGGCTGTTATAGATTTCATAACTAGCATTAGAAACACCGCCGTTGGTGCGCGTTTCGGTGTTGTTGTCTACAGCGACGGGGTCAAATCGGAGGGAGTGATAGACATATCAACCGACCCTGGCATTACCCAACAGATAGCAGGTTTAATTTATCCAGAGGATGCCACGGACACCCATGTTGGGATTGACAAGGCAGTAGAAATGTTTCAGAGGACTAAAATACCCAACGTTCAACAAATTATGTGCGTAGTTACCGACGGGATTTCCCGATTGCCGAAAGTCACCGCTTATTCGGCCACTGAGGCGAAGAAAGCTGGAATTAATATTTTTGCTGTTGATACGCATCACCGATGTTTATGATTTTCTTAGACTTGTAATATTTATTAGCAAAGTTTCCAATTCATATTGTATTTCACCTTTAATATTTTAGCAAATGCATATTTTCATATCTATATCTTATAGTTATTACGTGTTTACGTCTTTTTATCTATAGGGATTATATTTTGCGCGTATTTTTAACGGGGATAGTAGGCGCCATGTTTACGAATGGATCACAACACTTTTGTGTACAATCGTCTTACTGTTGTAGTTAAATTAGCAAGAAAAAGAATCAAGCACCGTTTTGTTCGGTATAGATAAGGAAATTCCAACCCGCGGGAGAAAATGTTTTGTAAAGGCCTCGCTAAAGCTCGGTCTTCACCTAAACTCATTTTCTCCCTTGAGTTGGAATTGCCTTATCTATACCTCACAACGGTGGTAGATTCTATTAGTCTTGTCTTGTCTTGTCTTGTCATTATTATATACCATGCGTCATTTAAGGTCATGACATTGTTAACAATTTCGTATCCTTTTTCTTGTTTGTTTATGTATGCAAGATAGACCATACCAATCAGGGGAACTATAAGGACAAGATACCGGACTGGAATATCGACTAATTACTTCAATTTTCTCGTGTGGACAAGATGTCCCTATGGAAGGGATATACCAGTTGAAGATGTCCTGCCAAAGGGAAATGAAAGGTGTAATACATCCAAGGCACTTGCGAACGTCGAGGTGTTATTATTAGTGTGTTACTGAACTTACTTTGAACCGCTGCAGATATTGGCAGGAAATAACATCATTTGGGAACATACAGCGGAAAGATAATAGTATTCCATTAATGCCGGAGTTCAGGTCAGAAAGGGAATTACGTTGGCAACAATGGGGCGAGAAGTGTTCAAACATTCCGGATTACGAGTGTAATTCCGAAGCTTGGAGAGCATGACCTCACATGACAGTCGCGTGGTCGGAAACAAACGAAAAGGACATAGTTCTACAATGTATTAAAATAAGATTAGATGGACGATCCACAAAACTTGCCGAGCCAATTTCACAATACATCGTAAGTCTAGGTTACGATTAGTTGTGGACGTAAACGTAAGTAGCGACATTTTTTTTTATCGCTCACGGTTACTGATACGGTTATGGTTACTACTAGTACCTGTGAGATCATGGGTTTTAGGGAATAAGTAACGTAATACTCGCGAACGCAACTCATCGCCAATTAAATTTAGTGATATTTTGGAAATATTTACGTTTACTTCCACAACTAGTCATAAATGTGTTTGTGAAACTGGCACCTGTTTGTTAGCAAGTAAAATGAATTAAGTAAAATTTAACGACACCGCAGCACGAAAAAAGGACATTCGCTATTGGGTGTCAAAATATGGTATATGCAATTATATAAAGAAAAGAATAGCTGATATATGAATAATAATGGTATAATACATGTATAACAATAATATTATGGTATAACTATACCTGGGTATAAAGACCACCTTTACATTAAAAAAAACACGCGTACATAAACTGCACTTGAGACGAATCAATTATGCATTGAAATGCGTTTATTTCAACCAGCATTTTGCAACCATGTTAGATGTAATTATTAAAAACAATTAAGGCAGCAAAAACTTTATCTGGCGAGTATGTGAAGCTTTTCTGACACGAGTGACAGCCTCACGAAAATCAATCGGAAAAATCATATGCGAAAGGAGTGCCAGAAATAGTTCCTAGTTCAATTATAAACTTAATGCTACCCTCAGAATATGGATTATTACGACCACATTGGCCAACCCGTTGATCTTCAGCTGTTAGGACTGTTCCAGTTACAAGTCTGAGCACTCTTACAACTCAATTCCATTCAAATCACCACTTATACAGCGTAGTTCTATAATAATTATTCAAAAATTGAATCGGGACCCCCACTTCTATTATTAGTTTGAGCGTAGCTACAACTCAACAAAACACGTCAGGTTTATCAAATTCCGTGTTGTGTGCTATTATGTCTGTGGGATAGTGCACATAAAAGACCCCTTTCTGTTATTCGGTAAGAGTAGCCCATGAAGCGGCGACAGCGGGTATCCTCTGAGGCCATGTGTCAATATAACCATGCGTCAGACTACCACTAGGCCATTAGATTAAAACATATATTTATTTTTGGGCTGGCCGTCTAAAATGGCGTAAGTCAATAGTATAAATTTTCGAACTATGCAAGTAATTTAAATACTCCACACCCCATATTTTGGCTTACGTTATTATTAATAATACACTTTTAAATTACTAATTCCTTCCAAATTAAATATATCCCTTAAAAAACCCCTCTTTCTGTCCTGGGAAGGAGACTTGACACAAGTCAAAACTTGTGCCCAGGATAGACGTGCCTGAACCTTTAGTGGATATGGGCACGTTAATAGAGTTTCCGTTTCCGTTTCCGTTTTACAACTCAACACTGCTCCCGGTTGTTAACCTGGGCGCATTCCCCAACGCACATTAAGATATGGACGATCGACCGGCCTATAACAGAACAGTATTTTGGTCTTGTGAGTCGATGTGACATCACCCTAAAAAAATATATAATTCCAAGACGTGATTGCATTTGCATGCAACATCATGCAGGTCACGATCGTGGCGCGTTTTTCTCACAGATTTAGTTGACAGTCTGAGCGTACCCGGCGGGAGTCGGAAGTACGCGAAAAGGATGTTAAAAAGAAAGGAAAAAAGATAAAGTTTGTTTGTTTAAAGACACCAATTGAACGCATTGATTTTTTATCAACGGTTATTGCCTTTAAATTTGTTCCCTCCTCGACACGTAACCACGACAAATAATTGTTATTCTATAAAATAAAAAAATAAAATAAAGTGTGTTCAAGGACACCACTGGAATGCATTGATTTTTAATCAACGTTCATTGTCATTAAAATTAATGTGTTCCCTCCTTGAAAAGTAATCACGACAAAATATTGTTATCCTATAAAATAATAACAATATCAATTCAATCGTCTGCTTTATAAAGTAACGTACTACAAAAATCTGTAAATGAAAACATTATGTTAGAAAATTAGTTTTCGTTTTAGTCTCATATAAAAACAAGATGTGTTTACAGCTTCAGCAGATCACCACTCATCAGAGTTGTAGTGACGTTAGCTAAGCCTAGCTTTAATGCTAAGTTCAGTGAGACATTCTATCAAAAATCACATTCATCTCTACGCCTAAACAAACTGAAATCAGAATTGAGGTGATTTAAGTGTCGGAGTATAAGCCGTGACATGAGACTTTAAGATTTGGTTTCTAAACATAGTATCGCTATAAGTTATAACACGTATGTGTTTCCTTTGCATTTTTATTCAATATTCTTATAGTTCTAGTTTTACCAATACTGATCTATGAGGTGTCGTTTAACATCTTGAATGAGGGTTTTTTGCAGGATCATCTGATAGGAAGTATCTTAGACAAATCAGACATGCTCATGCGGTTACCATGACGATGATCACGAATAACGTTCTGTTCCGGTACACTAATACTGTCTCCCGCGGCGATGGTCAGAAATGACTATTTGTTATGGTACAATAACGCTGTGGATAGTGATGACAATATGACACGGTAGAATTATAGTGCTGTGCGCCGCGGTGATAGTCAGGGATCGTTGTTTCGTTAACCAGCCTTGCGTTCAATAGCGCGGGCGTTCTGCTACCGATACTAAACGTTTTGACACCGGTGTTTGCATCTACATTAAGTAAATGTGATGTGATAGTACACGATGCGTACCAGTCAAATTGTTTGTGTCGGTAGCAGAACGCCCGCACTATTGAACGAAGGGCTTATCTATGTGCCGTAGCGATGGTCAGGAATGGTTATTACATGTATGTTTCGGCAAACAGTGCTATGTGTCGTGGAGGTGACCAGGAATGACTATAATATGTTGCGGTAGAATGGTGTTGTCTGCCGCGGTGGTGACCAGTAATGGCTGTTTCGGTAGCCAGCGTTAACTGCCTTGGTGATAGCCAGTTAGTACCACTGCCGTTTGCCGCGGTGATAGCCAGGTATGGCTTCTTAGGTATCCACTGCTGTTTGCCGCGGTGAAGACCAGAGATGGCCGCTTAGGTAACCACTGCTGTTTGCAGCGGTGAAGGCCAGGGATGGCTGCTTAGGTTACCACTGCTGTTTGCCGCGGTGAAGGCCAGGGATGGCTGCTTAGGTAACCACTGCTGTTTGCCGCGGTGATAGCCAGGTATGGCCGCTTAGGTAACCACTGCTGTTTGCCGCGGTGAAGGCCAGGGATGGCTGCTTAGGTAACCACTGCTGTTTGCCGCGGTGAAGGCCAGGGATGGCTGCTTAGGTAACCACTGCTGTTTGCCGCGGCGAATTCCAGCGATAGCTGCTTAGCTAACCACTGCTGTTTGCCGCGGTGAAGGCTAGACATGGCTCCTTCGGTTACAAGCTATATGTGCCGTGACGATGGCAAGATATATTTCTATACGTTAGCGCTGTCTGCCGCGTCAAATGGTCAGAGATGGGTTTATGTTTGGCTAACCAATGATATGTGCTGTTGTGATGGCCAGGGATGGATATCTGTTCCGATACAATAGCGCTGTCTTCCTCAGCGGTGGCTGGCCACAAATGTCTATTTGTTCCTGTAAAGTAACGCAATCTGCTGCAGTGATAACAAGGTCTTGTTATAATTTCCGATACAGTAGTGCTATCTGCGCGACATCGGCTACAATTGGCTTCCTGTTGCGGTAGAGTACTACTCTCAACCGCGCAGAGGTTCCCCCAGAGCCATAAGGTGTAGGGGCCCCCTACCACTTACCTGTTTAAGTAAGGGCTTTGATTTATTTTACGGGAATTGTAAGTGCTTTGATTTATTAAAATGGCTTTGTAAGGGCCTTAAATTCAATTGTTTGTCCCTGTACAATGTATAATGCACAATCTATTCAATTTTTCTCATGAGTTTACAAAACATTATAATATTATTTCTGAAATTTTGAAAATGTAAGCGCTTTAAAATAATCCTGGGGAAAGGCCTGCCGCGGCGATGGCTAGGGCTTGCTATAATGTCCTGGGACAGTACAAGTTGTAGGTCCACTGAGAGGATATATCCTACGACGTATCTCACGCACGCACTCACTACAACCGGGTAGGAATCTCTCTCGTTTGTGCATGCACGTAAAGTTTCAAAATTGTCACATTGCTTTAAATGGTGTAATATCTTTGTATGACAGTCAAACAAATGTGTTTTGGTTAGACGTATTCCTAGGACATCTTATAATCTCATGGATCTATTTCTATCTTAGATATTTAGATGTATGATAAAAAAATATTGACGTCCTAGTCAATGAACCCGATAGGTGAGTGGCCATTCAAAACAAAACTAATATAGTAACTAATGTATATTTAGAAATGAGAATACATTTTGTAACTTACTTCAGTCTATTTTCCTTACAATTGCATACAACATTATGGATTCTTCAGACACAACTCTTTTTGTGTGCTATTTGTTGGAGATGGTGTTCTCGAAAAAGTACTTCAGAAATCTTTTATTACTAGTATCCTTATTTAGCTAAAAGCAACGAAGAACTTTTATCTGTAGAGACACTTGATGTATTCGTCTGCTTATTTCGGTCAAAGCAACATTGTTTGGTCTTAAATCATCGTCAATGATCTTCTTCTGAGTTACGTCGCATTGTGTGCTTCACAGACAAAGCATTTGCATTCTTTTCTGGATGATGTAAGTCGATAAATCAAGGTATGTAAAACATTGGTTACCGTAAATCACTGCAGCGAGTTCTTTCTCTATTTAGAAAGAGATGAAGATTTTGTTTCACGACACCGCTGGAGCACGTTGATTAGCAATCATCGAATATTGGATACCAAGCACATGGCTATTTCGACTCATTGTCTCGGAAGATTCCCGCTGCTACCTTCTGTGCCACTCTTTTCGATTTATCAGCAAAGGTTATTTTATATTAACTTTCCCAAATACAGGGTAGTACATGCGGCAACCTTTGTAGTGGCCCACTGGATGGAACCAGAAAAACCTAACAGGTCCACTGGGGAGAATCTGTCATTCGACCTCATACCCTCCCATACAGACAATGTATTAATAACAGCACATGCTACTGGATATCAAACTCGTTGTGATTTAACACTTCTTAAAAAAAAACCGCTGTTTCCACATAGGCTATTCTTTTTTATTAACAGCAAATTACTTTTTTCCCCACAGACAACATAGCAGATACCACAAACTTTGCTGTACTATAGTAAAAAAAGCAAATGTTAACAGCTGTACTTATACTATACAAGGATCGATCCTACGACCTCGCGTGCCTCGGCCGTAAGCGTTTCCAATATCCCGCTCCCTTTGTTCAGCTATGCACAAAGAAAACCGTATTATAAATGTGTCCAAATAAAAAAAACCGCCAATCGTTGAAATAGTGATTTTCTTTTTGTTTTGTCTGTCCAATCATCCATACATGGATATATTCTCTTCTTCGATGGCGGTCGATTCGTATGTATTAATTATTGACAAATACATATAAAAGTAATGATTTGTTATCGACGGCACTTTGTTACGGACTGTTGATTAAATCAAATTTTATTTGTTTTATTTATAGCGATCGGCTGCTGCATTGAGCCATGTAAGATAATCCAAAACGCACCCAATGACTAGTCGTATCGTTCTAAAAGTCAAAGGTAAACGGAGTGCAAGTCAAACGTATACAATAGGGAGCGACTCATTTGTATATAATAATTATATATCAGTAGATCGGTGGGGCGTATATTTCTATATCCATACAGTGGTGGGAACATCTTCTGCAAGACATTATAGTTACTTAGTTCGATTACCAATGAAAGATAGTCAGTTCTGTTGCCATCACAACGTTTCACTGCTGACGCGTAGTCACGAAAGCGTAGTGGTTAACGCATCAGGCTTAAAGGCTCAAAGGCTCGAAGCCTAGTTTTAAGACGAGTGCCACCGTGCTTGCGCAGATAGTGCTATGTGTAACATAATTATTTCTAGCCAATTGTGTTTTATTTTATTTAATTATTAAAATTTACATTTACTTACATCGTATTGCTTTCAGCATCCAAGGCATTTGTAGTAGCTTAATATGGTCCTTCGATTTTTGTCTGGCACGGGATAAATGATTTAGGCAAAAGTACACAGTAAGCCAGTATAACAATTTGGACGACAAGAAAAACAGAATCTGATAGATATACATTTATTGATATTGTAAGGACCAAGATGTATATTATTATGTGTCAATTTTAATAATAAAGATCTAGAAATATGTTACAAATAGCATTAGCTTCAAAAGTAGTGTGGCACGCGTCTTAAAACTAGATATTGTAGCTTTAAGACTGCTAGGTACTGGGTTCGAATCGTGGCATATTGGATTTTTAATCCCAGTACCGGTGTAAAAGGAACGCAAGTCCTACCGAAATGCACGTCCGGTTATATCATAACAAAATGGATTAAATAATAAAATTAATCTTTACGGAATGAAACAAATAGTCTAATATATAAAACTAGATATTACCTACAAGTCCTAGAGTTAATGTAAGAAAAAGCGCAATAAAACAATGTGTTGTATAAAAATCTGGTTTGGACTAGGATTCCTATGTATGTACATGTAGGTCCTATAGCATTATGTCGGACCTATATTCCTACGGACTTCTATTCCTATTACACCGGCTCCAACCTAGGGCAGTGCTCCGCAAGGCTCAGTGTGGAGGTGTATTAAAGGGTGTTTGTTGAACGACACCACTGGAACACATTGCTTTTTAATCAGGATGCCAAAAGCTCGGCTATATTGACATTTGGTCAGAGGAAACCCGTAGCCGCCACATGGGCTACTCTTCTTCGAATGACAGCACACACCGCCAGTGTACACAGCTGGTGTACCAAAGGCCATTACATGTACTGCCCTGTCTGTGGAAAAGTTTAAGTGCATATAAACGATCACTTGCTGGAGTAGCGGATTTCCTATCATACTAACACTAACGTCTGTACCGGACAGGCAATCGAGTTAGGTGGACTGTGTCCGGACAGACGTGCTTGACATTTAATTGGATATGAGCACGTAAATAAGTTATAACTAGCTATTTATTTACGTCATTGAATCTACATTTTCCATCAGCAACAGCATGTTGCTATCACATGACAAGACTACCTGGTTGCTAACTTATGAAAATAACTGTCTCACGTAGGCGATGAATGATCAATTTACAATTTTTACAATTCTTTACAACTCATCAGCATGATCAAATCGTGATTAGTGAACTGATTACCGATTTGTTTCTTCTTATTGGATTAAATAACACAACTGTCGGAGTTCGCAGGAACAGATCAGGAAAACAAATCGAATTGTCTGATTATATAAAATTACTCATTATAATCTCATTTAAAGTGAATAAATAAGACATGCATGATAAATGGGAAAAAACAAACATTTATGGGTATAAGTAGGATTTGAACAGATTCACGTGGCCCTTGGCAGTCCAATACTACAACCGCTCGATCAACCCAGTCATCCACATACAAAAATTAATGCCAAGTTTATGACTAGTACCGTCAAACATTCGGTTAGATGGCTATTAATACATAACATAATCAGCAACTGTTCTATTACAACTGGGCTTGTGGTGCTCTTGAAAGCTGAATCCACCAGCAGAAACAGCGACACAGACATAATTATAAATGGAAAAGCAAGTATAATGCATAAAGGTGGGCTTTGAACTTACTGAAAACGGAAACGGAAACTCGATTAACGTGCCCATATCCACTAAAGGTTCAGGCACGTCTATCCTGGGCACAAGTTTCGACTTGTGTCAAGTCTCCTGCCCATGACAGAAATTGAACCTACTGCACCTATTCTAGATAAAATATTCTATTGTTTTCAAACAATGTGTCTATGTGACTTTCAGGCAGACGTCTAACTAAGTTCTAATAATTATAGAGAAATAATCTGCTGAGGATTATTTATTTTCGGACGGCTAATATACTAAAAGCCATTAAGTAATAAGGATCTAACTTGTTTTCGTTAAAAAAACATGTTTTTAATAATCAATCAGCAAACATGATTAAAAGGTTGGCAATATATAACACTATAATTATTGCCTACAATGCATTGCCTACATATATTTTGCCCGTGTGTTTCTACTTTTGAGTTACTAATGAAATATTTCAACAAATAGAACATAATGCATGGATGGTGCTGTATTTAAGGGAAACTTTGATAGTAATATGAGCTGGATGTATAACCCAATGCATAGTACGATGACCGACTAATGTTCGATAGGGTCGTTATATCGACACGTATTGCCTGTACAGTAGATGTTTCTATATTTAAAATGCCATCACATTGACAAGGTCAAGGATAAAGATAAAGTTTGTTTGTTTAACGACGCCACTGGAACACATCGATTATAGATCAGCGGTTATTGGACGTCAGACGCATGGTTATATTGACACATGGTCTCAGAGGGAAAACGCTGTCCCCGCTTCATTGGCTACTCTTACCGAAAAACAGCAAGGGGTCTTTTATGTGCACTACCCCCAGAGACAGGATAGCACACACCATGGAGTGTATCACTGACTGGAGCGGAAACTAGTTAGGCAACATTAAGTAACTGTAAGCCAGCTAAAAGAAATAAAGAACTTATAATCATCCCCAAGAGAGGACAACGTTAATTATGACATACTATAAGGCAAATGTTTTATTCTTGTTTATAAATCCGAAACTTTTGTTTATTTAAAAAGAAAATGTGTCGCGCAAAGAAAAGTTAAAATTAGAATTAACTTATTGACGTGCTGTAATAAATTAAGGTTCAAGCACGTATGTAGTGGACACACAGTCCATCTGTCTCGACTGCATGTCTAGGACAGAAGTTAGTTTAAAGTTACTGTCTCATAGTTGTAAGTGCAAATTTTGCTATTTTAATATGTATTTGTGATATACAATTGCAAATAAACCAATCGCACAAAATATAGTTGGCTTAATTAACAGGAAAAAATTAATTTGTAAATGTATACACACTAAAAAAATACATGTGTGTAACCAGGAGCAATATTTAACCATGAACTCACACACGAATAATTCAACTTTCACACTAATTCTCCATTGCGTTTCCATACAACTTTCTTCTTGTTTTAATCACCGCAAAGAATTCGTCGGCTCTCCGACGAAGGGGCGAATATGCAATTCTGCGTATTTGCGTAATCGCGTTTCTAAACGTTTTAAAAAATGATGCTACTTAATATTGATATGATCAAATTCTTCAGAATTTTTAATGCATTAAATTGAAGATATAAACTATCAAT